>OMNM01034323.1:17441-32733 GCA_900302745.1 Parablennius parvicornis | reverse complement strand
TTTACTTTTCAAGCACTGAGATTATGAAGACTTTCTAAAGTCAATACATGAGAGGGTCAGCCTGTTTGTCTCAAAGTGAAATAAATGTGATTATATCAAGCTTTGGAAGTAATGACAACTGTGAAGCCTTCCAGGGCGGAGGAGTGACTCGAGATAACACGAGTAACACAAGCTAAAGAGGGCTGAGAAGACTCACATCAAAAGGAGGAAATAATGACAGCAATGATGACAGAGAGAAGGGTGGGAGAGGAAAGAGAGTGAGAGGGAGAAGGGGAACGAGAGTGTTGGGGGAGGGTACTCTAATGGACCCTAACAGGAGGCTTGGGGATGTCTATATGTTTGTGTTACAAGTCAGCTGAAGCCACAGCCTGTGTACATTGACAGGGCCCAGACAGAATGCCTTTATCAGAGCTTCATGAGACGGCCCCTGGGAACACACTGTCTGCCAGCACAGAGAGACTCCCCACTGCTGGGCCCACTCTGCTCCACGAAAGGCGCAGGAAGAGAGCAATTCCCACACTAGCAGAGCCTCCCCCACTGGGCTTGGATCTGGACAGACACTGAAGGCTCAGCACTGTCCAAAAAAGGAAAAACTATCACAAATATGCATTCTTTGAGATTACATCTCGTGGCCGCATCACGAGGAAATAAATCGGTGTGTTTGTGCATCATCTTACGCATCAGCTTGCTTTACTTCGCTGCAACGGGCAGCTGTGCAAACCTTCACGTGTGTCCTTTTCTTCATGTCAGATGTTAATTGAGCTCTTTATCCCAAGTTTATTGTGAAAGCGAGGAGCGGTGTTAGAGTCTGCTAAAAGCCTCAGCAATCTGTGTCTGGAGGATCCTGATGGGCCTGAAGAGCCACACGTTGCAAAATGATCGCTCATTTGATATGGAGCCTCATCAGTTAAGCATTCCCTGTTTTTATATTTCCATTTCAACTTATTTGTGCAACCCAATTACACGATCTAGGATTCAAATTTAGGGCTTAATATGAACGGTTATTTAACCTAAAGCTTGCCTGAAATTTTTTGCTTTCATAACCATATTTAGCCATATTGGCTTTCATTTACGAAAAAAAGAAAAATAGATGTACTCTGAAGTATGCATCAAGAGGCAGCGCTCTGATTATCATTATTCATCTGCTTTAAGATTCCTGAAATCCTCAATCTCCTTAGCGACCAAAACTGAAGTCCTTCCTACATTAATCGTGTGATGATATTCTTTGTTCGTTTCTCTTTGCGGCTTGCACATGAGTGCACAGAATACAAAAAATAAATAAAAGATCTTCTTCTTAAATGGAATCGGATGGGTAAATTGGGGGTGGGCTAAATGAATCCTAAATGTCTACTGATTAGAAAACCTGTGTGAAATCATATTCTCATTTCACAAAAAAAAAATTGTAAAAGCTTCCTTTTAAGGTGCGGTAATGGAGAACCAATTTGATCTCCTGCACAAAGGTAAACATGCTCTCACAGACGTGTGGTGTTATCAAAGGCTGGAGAAAAAAAAAGCTCATTTTGCATAATTTTAATTAGAATACACAGTGCCAAATTTGAAATCTCAGACTGAATATTTTTTGACAAAGATATGAAGTCTGTCTAAATGAAAAACACCTGTGTTCCTGGCTATCTCAAACGGGGGACCAAAATAAGCTAACAAACACCGTGCTGGGATACGGTTGTAATATGTTGTTGGGTCCACGTGTGCTACGTCTCATAACACACGCCACAGATCATAGCATGGGAAGCCCCTCTGACTCGTGCGCTCAAGGAGACCCAGCGGTGACTGTGGACTGTTGGGTGAGAGATGGAGTAACCCCGCGGCCCAGTCTCGCACCCCCACAACTGCTCCCTCACCCTCCTCCCGTGTCCCCTGGGCAGAGCTAGTCAACCCCAGACCAGCACTACCAGCCGGGGGGCAAAGAAAGGGCCGTTTCATCTTCCCTGTTCATTTCTGTGTGAGATCTATGGAGTTGTTTTGCCTCTCTGTTTCTTTATGTTATGATTAAATATTGTCTATCTGCTCAATTGATACCTAAGGCCAAAGGGAAGTCACTTTGCCCACACATAATTTGTAAGCTGTCTCCTTCCCCGAGGACAGATTTGTTCACAGGCAGAGAATCTGTTCTGTATTATCCTGCTGTAACACTGCCTTGCCTTTCGTCTCTTTTTAACGTCATGCCTTCACATTCTTGCTGCTCTGTCTGAGGTTTACATATTTCCTTCCTCAAGGGGGGGAAAAGGGGGGATAAAAACATATTTGAGTGGTAATCATAACCTTCTCAGAGGGAAAAGCCTTTATTCACATGTTTGAGAAGGGGCTAGGGGAAAGAAAGCAAGGCTTTGAAGTCGTCAAATTTAACACTGATCACTCTTTAACCCCAAATATTTTTAAAGAAGACTTTGATAGGGTGTGTAAAGCTACACTGCTTGATCTAACTGCATGATATCACATTCAACTGACAGCAAGACCATAACAAGACTTTCAAATAAGCCACTTTAAATTAAAGCTGACAGCTTAAAACAAACATGGGTGACTGCTTAATTAGTAAATGAAAGGATATATTTCATTTCCTCCGAGTGTGAAAGAGCTTAAAAGGCTCATGGAAAACCTTTCAAAAAGCTTTAAGAGGCCGAGTTTGCAAACACATGACCTATATTGAGAAATATAAACCCGGAGCTGCCATTTTCTGAAACCAAAAAAGGAAACAATTTTCTTTCGCAATTAAGGTAAAGAAAAACATAATAATCATCAATTAATCTGCTTCAATAAACTTGCTCCATTTTGGGTAAACCTTTTAAATTCAATATACACAAAATCCAGAATATTCCATGTCAGCACTCTTTGTTTAAGCACCAGTTAGGTTGTAGCAAAGATAGAAAGTGTGGCTCTCCATCCGTGTGAGCAGACATATCATGCGAGTTTCATCTGTGAATTAGCCCATCCTTTCAGACAGGATTTGGTGGATATGCCTGTGTTTTTAAAAGAAGTTGGCTTTTTTCTAGCCCCTGGTCATCACAACAGAATATATTGAGCGCATTATGGATATGAATCCTGGGCCTAGACACGCAGCGCAAAGGTCACAGCTTGGAGGCTTTGTGTTAGTTCCACACTTCATTGCCATAAAGCAATAATACACATCCCTGTTAACTTTTTCTTCTTTACAGAAAACAGTGGGATGTGTATAATTGAATACTATGTGCTGTGGGAAGTGTAATTTTCAGGCTACTTAAAGATTTCCTGCTATTTATGTTCTTTTTTTTTTTTTTTAAGAGACACAAGAGATATATAATAATAAACATCATGTTTAATGATCTCTTGCAAACTCGTGAAAATGATTGATAACCTTCAGGGCAGTTTATGAGTTTGAAAGCTGCTGTGCTACTGTACTGTTTAATTCTTCTGGTAGTAAACGATCACTTTCAAGGTGAGGATTTGATTTTCACAAATGATCATGAACAATCAACATATTTGATTAAAAACAGCAATATAAAATCACAATACAGTTAATATCTAATTAACAGATTTTCAAAGGAGTGTCATATCTGAGGCGAATGCAATGCGCAGTGACGGCAAACACAGAGGTCACAAACAAAGAGCAAAACGCTACAATTGTTTCATGTATGTTGCTCTCATAAGTTGAGGACGCATGAAGATATTTCCATTCTTAGTTAGAAAATTGCTTCTGAGAATATCTATTATTGAGACATTAACTTAAATAAGGAGAATCATTTCAGAGAAGTGTTCATTTCTATGAGATTTCTGACACAGATTTATAACACTTGTGATTTAGCCTTGGCTATTCAACAGGAGACATTATAAGGATCCGAGAAGGATTTCTATACAAGCTATTGAGGAGTATAAGTATGAAATGGTGAAAACAACCCATGTCATAATATACATTTTTTTTTTAAATGAAAAAAAAAAAAAACAGCTAATATGGTATCAAAACATATTATCCCTTAAAATGTTAGTAAGAGACAAGATAAAATACCTTCTCGTCTTCCTCTTCATCGTCACCCATGGTCATGTTCACCTAAGAGAAAATAAAGGGTAGAGGGTGATTTTCAACGAATAGGACATGTGGGCACTGGAGCATTTTTAACAAACACCTAGTAATGAAATTTTCTTTGAGTACATTCACCCCTATTGGGAGAGGCTTGTTTCCATAGAGACTGCATCACAGGCGTGACCTCACACAAAAGGAGAGGTGAAAAAGGGCCTTCCTCGCAAGAGCACTGTCACACCAAAGCAATCTCTTTTCTCCACAACATAAGCACACAGAAAAACAGAAAGAGGGTAGAAAAAAAACACATTTAATTTGGATGTTGTTGCCTAGATCACTTTATATCAAGTCATCCCTGACCCTACTGTGGTGCATGCTGTGACATTGCCTGGGCACAGAGCTGTGTCATTGCTGGCCAGAGGGTCAGAGAGGGGGTGACAGAGTCTCCACACTGGATATGAGGGTGAGCCGAAGCTTTAACATTGCCCAGGGACGGCATCTTAGCCAGCAGCCGTAAACACAATGACTGGACCGGGGATTTCACTTTGGGGAGGGTGTGTGTGAGCAGGCCTGGCCCCTGGCCGGCCAGTGAGAAGGCTTACAACACAATGAAATTGGGGGGCAGTCAGAAGTGTGAAGAGTATTAACCTTCACAGGCATGTGTAGGGCAAGCATAATTTCCATAACAGTAGACCGGGTGGGGATAGGGTTATGTTGTAGATAGAACTGTAGTCTTTATAGATGTGGTGAAATGATAGAGATGATAAGCTTCCTATCCATTTAGAATAATTTATTTCTGTGTTTTCTTACAGAATGATGTTTTATGAGGTCCTAGGAGACAATGTAAAATCTAGTCTAACCAGCTATAAGCTATATGGAAAGCTGCCAGAACTATCTAGAGTTTGATGTGCATTTAAAAAAAAAAAAGAAAGACTCCTATAGTATACAATATATATGAAAGTGTAAGAGCAGTTATTTCACATTACTGTAAAATTGCAATTTCCCCAGTGTGCGCGAAGAGGATTTCATTCAATCAGTTTGGCCAGAGCTGGGTTAATGTACTGAATACATTTTCACAGTAAAAGAGTGCATCAGCAGATCTGTATGAATAAATATCAAGGCGTACTCATCACTCACCAGGTCCTGGTTGGAGCTGGCCCTTCCTGTAGTGAGCTGGAAGTAGTTCCAGCCGAGGAGCAGGAGCAGGAAGAGTGGCAGCATGAAGAGCTCCCAGTGCCACACTGTCACGAGAAAGATCTGAGGAGACAGGACATGACAGTATAACGCAAAGCACATCACGTTACAGTACGCTCGCCTGCAGCTTTCAAATCTCGACAAACCTGTTCCCAAAACAAAATATGTAATGGATTTAACCATATCCCAAATCTCATGAAGAGCACTACAGCATTGTAAAGCCTCTGAGATTTACCATCAGTGGCAACAGATTTTACTCCTGGTGGTTTGAAAGTAATAGACATTCAACTTTTAATATCTTGAAATCCTATTTGCAGTATAGACACCAACAGCACTGTGCTGGCATAGTGCCTCATTGCTAAACAGAAAGTATGACATGGATATGCGTGCTATAATGTCTTTTAACTCGCACATCAAATCCTCTTAGATTCGGAGGCAGCGACGCTCTCTGACGGAGCACATATGGCAACCGGAGAAGCATTTGCAACATTTACCCCCTCTGTGGTGGTGATACTGAGAAAAGCCAAGACCCCTGGTAGAAATAAGATGGATCACACTGAATGAGTAATCCCTCATAATTCTGTAAAGGAGTGGTGCTAAGCACGTTGCACAACACCCACCGCATTTCACAGCAGAGCACTAATTGGACGGCTGCATTTAAACCCATTTAGTGACAGCCTAATGAGTCTGTCTCCAACTGAAATTATCAGGAATGTGTGAGGAGGATAACACCAGCAGGTTGACAGGGATGAAATGAAAGTGTCCCCCACAGCAAGTTGAATCTTGAAATCTATTATTGTGTGAATAAGTGCCAATACACCCAGCATATGGTCCACTGCTACTTACCACAGACTGTTCAATTTTAATATACATTTCTGATAATTAATGCATCCTTTACCACAGTTACACTCGTTTAACTTTTATAGCAAGGTGTTTATTTCAAATACCGAATGTGCAGTGACAGCTCTGCTGAACCTACGCATTGGCGGCACACTGCAGTCCAGGCTCAAAGAGCTGGAGGCTGCTCATAGTATGAACAATATGTTCGAGTTAAGTCCGAGATACGATGTGAAGTACTGAGGCCTTCAGGCCTCAATTGCAGGCCTGTAAACAGCAGACTGCTCCTGTCATAGCAACAACGTGGAGTCCTTGCATGTTGCTCTGGGGGGCAGTCTACCTACTGCCACACCAGGCCTAGGTTCAACCAGCCACCAGGGAAACGTGTAGCATGAGTAACGCAGACAACACTGTGGCCTAAATGCCCCAGGCTTCACCACTGCATTGCTTATTACCCCCTCAATACAACCTGCAAAGGGGCGGGCGAGCCAGAACATCATGCAGCAACACAGTGGGATGTCCGAGATGCAAGGAAATGAACAATATGTTATTGTTATTTTTTTCTAAGAGCTCATTTAAATTACGTATACGGCAACAAACTCGAACTGGCGAGGGATGAAAAAAGGTAAACAATGAATATGCATGATGTGCAGAGATAGCTGCAGTGCATCTCCTCTCTGTTATGAATAACTTACGTCATGTGTTGTCACCTCAGTTCCCATGAGGCAATTCTAAAGCGACGCTCCCCTCACCCCAGAGGAATTCTGCTGGCTGGTGGACAGGTAGCTTGTCATATTCCCAGTATTCTCATAAAAAAGGGAAAAAAGGAGGAGAAATGTGCCTGGAAACTGACATGAGCCCAGCAGGAATGTTGAACCTCCTTGCCCTCCCTGCAAAAGCTGCTACATTAACCACTAAAGTCTAATTGCTTGGTCTCTGTCTTCCTGTGCAAGTCAACAGAGGGAGCCAATTCATTTCCGCCCAGGGAGCCAGGAGAGAGAATCTGTCACAGGTATTCATAATCGCCCACTAATGCAAATTTCTGCTCACCGCGTTCTGGCTCAGTGGACAAGATAAAAGCCTACAGAAATACAATGCCTTGTGTCTAAACTGAGAGCTTAAATGAGGGTATAAACCAAAACTGTCAGAAATATCTTCTCAATTCCTCCCTCATGGTATGTCAACCCATGTGTTCGGGATTTACATGGTTTTTTAACACTAATAAAAATGATGGAGAGAAACATCTGGAAAAACCTCCCAGATTCCTTCACTCAGGTGCACCGACTGAGACTCCGCCGTCAGATATCCTGCAGTAATGAGCAGAGGCAGGACTGTATCTTCCCCTTGTCTCCTCACATTCTACAGAGTTTCTGTGAAATGGAGACAGACCTAATTCCCCACTAAGTGGTTTATGTTTTATAAGCAATCCGCTGAGTGATTAAAAGACATGTTAGACAAAGTACAGTCTCTCACAAGTAAGAGTAAAGTTCACATAAAAAAATTTTAAAAATAAAAATTAAAAATCAGCGACTTTTTATTTGACTCCACTTCAAGGTCCAACTGCACATTTTTATTATAGTCAACAAATCCATGCAAGTTTTGCAACACAATAATGCTAATATTTTACTCAAGAGGTAAGACAGTAATTCTGTGACCGGAAAAAAAGATAACAAAAATAAAAGCAAGAGAGGTATTAATTAATGATATGCTTGAGCATTTTGGTTTGCACAGAGCAGAATTGGATAACGAGCAACTTGTAATTGAACAAGTGTTGGTATGTATGTCTGGGAGGAGCGTCTCTAATGTAGGAAACCTCCCTTGACAAACATCATTTAGCTGAAAAATGTGTGTGTGATTATGCACGGGGTGCCTAGGGAGGAAAAAAAAGAATGAATTAATAAAACTATTAGCACATGGTGGAGTAGATGATGGAGATGCACTCTCCTTAGCCACCTGTAAGCGCTTGGAGAAGGGGGCAACCCTGGGCAGAGCAATTCTGCCAGGAGGGTTAAGAACAGCCTGACAGATTTGTTTTATAGTGCCATTAATATGATTCCACTAAATGCATTCTGCGCCTTCTCATGCAGATCCCCTGGCCAGCAGAATCCAGCACCTAATAATAAAGCACTCAGCGATTAAAAGTGTGAATAAAATAACTTAAAGCTGAGCAAGCATGGCAGCTCCCACCACCCACACTCTCCCAGGAGAGGGAGAAAGGATCGTAGCTGGAACAAAGGGACAAAGACACCTTCTATAAAAGTTTTTACCATTCTGTAAATTGATTAACAGGGGGTTGCCCAATCTAGCTACCTAAAGCACTGACTGTCAGACGTGCTACCAGACTACAAGGCTGCCAAATGCGCTCCTTATACATTACAGTCGACAACGAGCTATATATACATGCATGACATCAATGTAACACCAATAATATTGTTGATATGCTAAATTAGTATAATGTCACATCACCAGAAGCCATATAATATCATTACTGTTTCTGTGGAAAAAAAGAAAAAAAAACTTTCTGTTTGTGTTTATGTGGTAAATTTCAAAAATACCCTTATTTTTAAACTATGTACCAACTAAACACACAGAAGATTTAATCTTGGCTCTGTCTTCACTACTTCTCTTCAGTTGCACTCCACTTGGAAAGCTAAACAAAGCAAGAAGAGCGCCAGCCAGCATTATGAGGGTCAGTCATGGGGGCTGTGGACGGATGCCAGATTACGTGAACATATACTGAAAGAGTTTAAGGCTGACTATAGGCTGCAGGGTTTTATGTCTGCATGTGTGTGGATGTCTGTGTGCGTAAGAGACAGAAAAGAGGAATGGACCCAGTGTGTGTGTGTATGTGTGTGTGTGTGTGTGTGTGTGTGTGTGTGTGAATAAACAGCGAAATGTGAGATACAAAATAAATAAATACATACGATATAATTATGCCAAAATGGGGACTTCTACAAAACCTTCATCACGCTGAAATATGATTTTTTTTTTTAGAGCAAAATCAATTAAAGTTACTTTTTAATTTCTCTTTTTTTTTTAATTATTATTTTAAAAAGAAGAGCAGCACAACTCTTGCAAGACCAGTTTTGTTTTCAGCCGAGCCGAAGCAGATTCTGGTTGAGGGGGCTTATGCTGGGGACAGAAGCGGCAGGCTTTAAAGTAGCTGTAAATGCAGAGCAATGAGACATGTAATTTGTGTTGAGCTCGGGCCAGTGTGGGGACAGGCTTTCAGGGGGTGTCAGAGGCAGAGGAAGCACAGATAAGATTTCTCTTCAGGGCAGGTAGAGTGTGTGGGCAGCCGTGGTGCTCTGAGCTAACGCTGAATAAATATTTCACATACGTTCAGCTCAAATCTTATCGACTGCGAGAGAGAGGAAGAGAGCGAGAGAGGGAGGACAGAGCGAGAGTGGAAGAGGGGGTAAAAGAGAGGTTACAATGAAAAGAGATACCAAGGAGGACGGAATTCCTCGTACGGCTCTTTAGCGGGGCGACACCAGTTCTCACAAATTATGTTATAAATCATACGAACATAATCTTTGAAAAAACAATGTTTAATTATTTTTGGTATAGAATCAAATAAAATGATACAATCAATATTTTTTCTTTGGTTAATATTTTAGATTGCTAAATTAGAAATGCACAAATGTATATATACATTTATAATATAGCAATCTTTGAATAACTCAGAGACTTATAGTATTACCACTAGTGTGATATAGTTTAATTTACAAGATTTTTTTTTCATTTCATTTTCAAAGTTGTAAACAAAAGGTTAGGCGGAGCAAAACGATAAGCAAATGCCACAGCTTGTAAGAACGCCTGCACAGTAAAATGCAATAGCGATAGCGCTTTATCAAAGCACTCAGGAAGAGCAGCTGTGCAAGGCAAAGCATTAGCATTTGCTCACAGGGCCAGCTCCGGCCGTTGTCTCCCTGCCTGTCTGACACATGCCAGGGCCAGCATAGCGCCATTGCGAGGCTGGAGCGGGGCAGTCAGCGGGGGCCCTGTGGTGTCTGTCAGTGGTGGCTACACTGACCCCGCACTCCGGCACTGGCCACTAGTGTTTAATCCGTGTCGGGAGCGTTAACACTGAGCGACCTCCTGGGTGACAGATCTGCCATGCGAGCCTTTTCCCCTGAGGAGGTGGAGGGAAGGGGAGTGGCATGGACTCTCTCTCCCTGTCAGCTCGGCTCACACACGTTAACGCATCGGGGCCAAGATCGGCCCCCCGAAACAGTCACACACCGGGGTGGACAGGTCGCAGCCTCAGCTGCACAAAGAGAGGTGTCCTCTGTGAGTCGGAAGGTGGCGAGTATGTTAAAGGCAGTCATTATGATACGGCGCACACATTGGGGTCAAACACAGAGCATACCTCAACTAGGCTGGAAACATGCATATTGTAAAACAACAAAGAGCAACAGATAAACAGATATAATTGTGCCTCAGTATATTAGTATATGGCCTTTTACAATGCTGTTTAATCTCGACATTTAAATTTGTTGATTGTTTTTCACATTTAAATGTTCTGAAACATAAAAACAAGAACAGTTTCCCTGGATAAATGAATATTAGTGGCGCAAGCACATTAATGCCACTGATAAGGTGGCATGTACCAAGGATACACATTGTATTCAGCTATCTTTAGGAACTGTCAATTACAGCCGCTAAATAATAATCCCGTGGTAAATCAGAAGGCACCCCTAAGAAGTTTGCAAGATGTCACAGTCCATCATTTAATAATTAATAGTTCTCAGACTAAAAAACATGAACATACACTGCCATCACTTATTTTTTTCTGATGAGACACATTCCCACTGCACAGCCTGTGAGAACTCCCGCAGCCAAGGAGATGGAGAGTCTAACCCTCAGGAGACCGAAGAAACCCACTCTTTAAGGCCTCTAACTTTTTCAAACAGAGAGAAAACAGATGCAAAGCAGAAACAAGGAGACAATTCACAGGCGTGCACAGTCCTCTCGCTGTTCTCACAAAAGCTCAGCGACACTGCAATGCAGCAAACCACAAAAGAGCAGATCCAAGACTCACAAAGCATCTCGTTTTCAGGGACAGTGTTAACAAGAACAATTATGACAACTCTGATTATGGCCTTGATCTCGGCCTGGCTGGTGTTCTGGTTAATGGCCCCGACTGCAGCGGCTCCACACAGGTGGTCTCTCGAGACCTCTGGAGCCAGATCTGACCCTGCCCTGCCCTCATCTGGGGAGACGATGATTCTATCAGCCCCCAAAAACGGACCCGCTGCAGCTGCCAAGTGTGTTTACAGCTGCACCGCATCAAACATTCATCAAATGCCATCTTTACAGTGTGTGATGTGAGGCAATCAGCATTTCACAGGCTGTCAAATGATGTCTAAAGCAGTTGCTACCTGGCAGTGTCAAAAAGAAAATGGTTCAAATACTCACATAAGGTATACAGGTTTCTTTTTAGTCAAACTCCTGACAGATGAGGTAGCTCATATGTTAAAATATTAATTCTACTTAAATACTTAAAGTGGTCTAATGACAGCAAAGCTCCAAATCAGCTTTCAAGTGTAAATGATCCTTTTTCTTTTTTACCTTTCATCCATTTCATCTAAATCAAAATATTTCTTAACTATAAACTTCTGAAACAGATTAATTTGGCTGGCTTTTACATGCTCATTTTTTCTCTCTCCATCCTCTTTTTATTCTTGTGAAAGAAAGTTGTGTCTCTTAGTCCTAACATACAGAATGGAGGATTTCTCTCCAAGTTGTTCCCACGAATGGCTCCTGTTGGGAAAAGTAACTGATCTGATCTCTTCAGCGCCTCCACTTGTGTTTCCAGCAGTGCTGTAGCTCCATCTACAGGTGCAAGTTGGGAGTGCTGCAAAGAACTCTGGGTGACCCCTCTGCAGTCACTGCTGATGTATAGCACATTCATCTCGCTCAGTCTTAGTGAAAAGCACATCTAAAGGCAGTTATTTTATGAAGATTTTAGCTGTCACATTTTTCTCTCTCTCTGAGAAAGGAACATGCTGTTGTCAAACTCTTGAAAAGTGCAGATCCTCAGCTCATTACAGTAGCATAAACAAGAGGGAGAAGAAAATCCAAATTTCCTTGTTTGTATTTCATTCACTGACGAAAATGTTTATGAGGATTTGCCAAAACTTTGTTTAAATGCACGAGAAAGTTGTCCCCCCCCCATTTCTTTTTTAATCACATTACTTAATTAGAGAGGCTTTTTTTTAAAACTACAGCCTATTGGTTGAAAATTGAAGGCAACTTCAAACAGTGTGGACTCTGCTGATGAGCTTTCACAATCAAAATGAGTAACCTCCTGCACTCACAAACGGTAACAATGCGGCAGGACTTCATACTCAGAGTTTTCCTCGCAACTAAAAACATATTGCAGCAGCTTACAAACTAAATAAGCCAGTGTGTACTTTTCTGATTGCTACTCATGAGGGGATCATCTTGATAGATGTAAACTAAAGCAAGCCTCTTTTTTTTCTTCTTTTTTTTTTACTACTTGCTTACCGTGAACCAGAGAGGTGATCCCTCATGCAAAAAATTTGAATACCTTGCACACCACATACCAACAACCACTTCATAATGCATACATGAATCTACATAAACAGGACAGCGATGCAGACTGCATGCTGTGTGGAGGTCAGAGAATTGCCCTGTGGGACTGAGTGATATAATGGCAAAGTATTCCTGGTAAAGCACTACATGAGCATCCCGCAGTCCCAGTAAAAACCACAGCAGTGGTAATGCATTACAGGATGTACAGAGAGTAAAAGGGTACCACTGGTCTGTATGCATGATAAATAATGTATTGTAATGTATATTAAAGCTAGACCCACCACTGCAGTGTTTCCTACTGGCATACCCTGAGAAGCCCTGCACTGCCTGCCACGGTGGAAAAGAGCAGACACTAGTGGTATAATTATGCACATCTGAGAGGCAAGCAGAGGCCATCTGTCAATGTCTGAATCAGTTACCTTATTACCACTGCCTAAAGATATAAAGATAGGAGTGGGAGCTGCTTTCATTAAAGCACATGGTGGCATGCTGCTTCAGACAGCTCCAAACACTAACTTAATTGGAAATGATGATCCGGAGCAGGAAAAGTGACTGTACGGTGGATGCCCTTGGAGTGGGCAGGGGCACAAGTGAGGATTGTGGCATGGCACTTGGCTTGTAGCAACAGTCAGTCAAGACCTTGTTGTTGCCCTTAACTGATTATCAGATGGTAGCATGAATTCAAGCTATGCTCCTCTGATATTTACATGTGATCAGCATGTTTCATTGTACTTGTTACTTGTCGAGAATATAATGTATCATTGACGAAAACAACTTTTCACTGGCTGAACTCTCAGTCTGCTGATGAGTGGGTGATGAATAACAGTGCCAGATTTACTCTGTTTGGGCAAATCTCACCAGCCACCTCTGACTCTCTGACTATTTGAAGCACACCTCGTCACAGAAAAACTCTGACTTCTCCGTCTGCTTTTAAACATTTCTCGCGTACTGGTGCCTGAAAACATGCTACCTGTTTGAAATAAAATAGCTGCAAATAATTATCATCCACACAGAGGAAACTGAAAAAAAAAAAAAAAAAATCAACAAAACATTAGTCCGTGGTAACACTGATAATCCTGACAGCAAATTGTGAGTTATTCTAAAATCTGTATTTTGCACACTGCACTCCTAAACGGCAGGTGGAGTAGACGTGGAAATGAAAGATTAGAGTGTACCACAACACACTCTCATCGCCTGCGGAGGATCTAATTATAGGTGGAAGAAGATGGCCCCATCCTGCTGACCTGTCACCTGTCAGCCTGCCTATCCTCCTGCTCTCCTGCCCATATCCATGCCTGCCCGTCTGCCTCCTAGTCTCTCGCTATCAGTCCGCACTCTCACTCCACTGTCTTCCTCTTTCTCTCCTCCAACTTTCTTTCCCAGATAGTAGTCTTCCTCCCACTCTGTCCTTATACAATTGCCCGCATTGTTCTCCGCCTTCCTGTCTGTGTGTCCGCCTGTCTGTGTGCCGCGCTGTTCTAAAGGCTGTGATACACTGAGCTGGGCCATTGCCTGCGGGGATTTGCACCTCAGGATCAGTGAGAAGGGCTTATAGAATACACCAGGTATGAATTGCATGTCATCCTGAGACAGAGCAGACAGAAGAAAGGCGGTGAAAGGAGAGTTCTTCACACACCCTGTCTGTGACCGTTTCCTCACCCTGACACAGCGCTGGCAGGGCTTTCATGGCAAGTGTACACTCTTAATCATGACATTACATGTGCTGTACTGCGGGGGATTCACTGGGTGCTCTCAGATTATTTAAGCTTAGGACCCAAGATCACATACCCTCATTAAAAACAACTAAACAGAGACATTTAAACATGGTTCAAATCTCAGAGGCACACTGTCACTACTCCACCCAAGAAAGTTGAGACTATGATCCTCCTTACACCTTCCCCAGGGTTAGGAGGCTTTGCTAAGAAGTCAGATGTACAAACGCTCAAACTCCACCCCTTCAAATGCACTCTAATGTTATCAGAACTAAGGGAGAGCCAAGTGGGGTTTGAGTTAAAGGATAAATCACATCCATCACATACGGATGGGATAAAAACAGAAGGTAGCCATCGTTTTCTTATTTTGGGGAAAGAGAAGACAACCAGAAAAAGAAAATGGCTTCAACCAAAAAATTCTCCTCCAAATCGAATTCACATAAAATGAAAGAGTTAAAACTGGCTGCAGTGAAATGGGACAAAAGTTGATCGCCCCAAGGCTTAAAGAGAGTTCATTAACGTGAGGCAATGACTTACCAGAAAGGCTATTAGACTCCGTTGCGTGCTCTCCCATTGAAAACAGCTTTTAATGTACTGTAACGTGTACAGAACTGCTGTGCTGATTTTTCGAACCCGATAGATATTCTGGGCAAGAACCTAATGGGGAATAATTGGAATACAACACCAGTTAGTAACATTTGATACTGGACATAATGTTTATGACTTTGCAATGAGGTTGAATCAGCTTTATAATCTCTTATTCGCTATTTATAAAGTAAAAGCCAATTAAAGTAACTCTGATGACAATGACCAATCCAAGCTATGACCAAGTGGAGCTTTGGGTGGCTACTTTATGAGTTCAATGTGGGTCAAATCTTTCAACTAGTGTTATTATTCAGTTTGCTAAATTCAGCACACACACACACACACACACACACACACACACACACACACACACACCTTTTTGGAGAACTTCATG
>OMNM01034323.1:0-17421 GCA_900302745.1 Parablennius parvicornis | reverse complement strand
TTCATGTTTTCCTCTGATAATTTGTTCTCCTTTGGTTGGAAGGTTTTGATGCCAGCTCTGACCTGGGACAAACAGTAAAAAGATATGTACAACACTTTCACTACACTTTTACTCCCCCTCTGTCTGAGACAGAATCACAATTGTAATAAATGTGACCACATTCAGTTTGAGCTTTACTTGGTTGTAGATGACCTCCAGCACCAGTGTGATTGTTCCTTTAGAAGCTCTTCCCAGGTCCTCTTTCTTCAAGTACAAACATATCGGCTGGCCATTCTGAATCTGGAAAACCATCAAAGTCCATAAATAAATTTTGAAGATTTACAGATCGCAGTTTGTTGTGGCCATTTAAAAGCTACAAATACTTACAGTCAGTAATGGAATGGCCACTTTCCCCAGAAAGTCTGGAGCCTTGTCTCCATTTTCATTAAGGACAGTCAACTCCACCACATCATGAATGTCCTTAATTGGACTGGATAACAATTACACAAATGTTGTTCAAATTAAAATGTGGAGAAACAGAAAATATACAGACAGAAGACTTAATGTTTTTTACAAATGTCTTAATTACAATGTAAATGCTTTGTTCCACTCCGGATTCAGGGTCTTGCACACAGTTTGAGTTTGAAGCTTACTGTTTCCGAGTTCAACAACACACACAGGGTTGCTTTTCCCTGCAAACAACAGGGAAACGTAATTGTTTACAGTAAAGAAAAAACGTCATGTCCAAGTGACTAAGATAAAACACAACAGTGGATAGCTGTCACAGCTTACCATTGAGGTCTGTTGAAGGAAGATCATTTGCCTTGATGACGTTGACCTGAAGGAAACCAACATCGCTCATAGACTTGTGAGAGTTCTTCAAACTCTAAAATAAGAAAACAGAAAGGATGAGTAAAGAATTGGGTGACTAAAAGGACTTGTAGAATGAATGCATTTTCATGTACATGGTATAAGAGCATCATGTGTGTATTTTTTTGTTGTTGTTGTTTTTTTGTTCAAAGGGAAGTCAGTGAGATTGTTCCAAAATACATTGCACAAAATACAGGTATCTGAAAACCAAAGTTACAGAATCAGCTTGTCAAAAGTTTTGTTTAGATCTGATGATGCTTACTTAGGAATGCTTCGAGGCTTCCTTATTGTAGCCAACAGGCTGTTTATTTAAATTCCTCAAAGTCGATTGGGTGAAAAAGTAGAGTAACTTTTGTTAATAGTCTCATTGCTAATGAACTGGTCCATCTGCTTAGTGATACCTTTATACCTAGCTCCAACTGTATTAGAGGTACATGCTCAGCAGTCACTGTATGCACATATATTTACTAAATCTAATGATAAAATAATATTACATTTTTATAAAAGGGTTGATATTGACATATTGACATTTGCACTCACATTCCAATCTGACTGAAGTAACTTGAAAATACACATCAAGTACTGTTTACCTTGAAGATCAAAGTCACAAAAACACTTACATATTTTTCCACCACTATGTCTCTCTCATCAGGCTTTGCCAGGGTAGCAGTCTCAATGTCAGAGACGGAGACTCCCCAGCAGGGTCTGAGGGTGACCAGGAACACCAGCCTGCCTTTTCCTGGGTCCAACACATTAGTATACAGCTGCCTCTCATTAAGTGGAAGTCTCGACAGGTCGACCTCAAACCTGAGCCACAAAAAGAAAATTGCTCCATTGAAGCACGTGAAGCTAACCAGATCTGTGAAGGTGTCTGTATGAGCAAAATTAACACTAACAACCAGAAAATACTCACATTCCCCACGATTCCGCACTCTTCCTGCCTCTCTTTGAGAACAACTCCACCTGCAGAGGTTCCTGGTTATCTTCAAACTGATTGAAGTCAAACTGCTCTCTCCACTGGGGATTCGTCTGAATGCAAAGGTTCTGAGGGCAGTAAAGACACGGATTCAGCACATACAGTAGTGTGGCAACACACTCACATGCACACACACAAACCCTTTGACGTAATGTCAGGTTTAATGCATTAACAGACAGAGTAGCTGCTGCATGACAGGTGGATTAAGTCTTCATTCAGTCCAACCAGAATGAGGCAGGAGAGGAGAAAGAGCGTTGTGTTGTGTGTGTATGTGTAGCTATCTGCGTGTGCTTGTATGTGTACACCTCAGTAGCCACTCTGGGATTGTAAACACTGACAGCTTCCAATTAGAATCAGCTTTGTTCAACAAACAAACAAGCAGAGAGGAAAGCAGAGAGGTTTACAAAGAAATGACACGACAACACAAGACAAGTGCACCATAGAATCATCAGGGGGGAGGCCAACAAGTACAGGTAGATGAACAGGGCATGCTGGGTATGCAAATGAAGGCAATGAAGCCCAGCACCCGAAGCACAGTGAGAAGTGAGTGGCAGCTTTGCCCAGTCTAATGAGCTGCCTCTGCCATGGCCCAGTGAGCCAAGGTGGAGGTGAGTCACTGACAGGCACCTGCTGGGAGAGAAAGGCAGGGAAGTAAGAGATAGGGGCTAGAAAGAAAGTTAAAGTAGAAATAGAAGGTATTAAACAGACAGGAAAGCATACAAAAGGGGAGTGTAGGAGAAGTGTGAAAAGAGGAAGACTTTAGAAAAGCAGGTTCAACCTTGCTTTTGTACTTCTGATCACCAAGGCGAAAGCGGACGTAAATGTCACCCTGGCTACATTGTGGCATCTCCTGTCCCTCCACCAAGGTGATACCAAGCACCCCGGTCCACATCTGGTTCTTCAGCTGATTCTTCTGTGCTTCAGCCGGGCGCTGCTGAGGCTGTGCGGCCTGGTTCTGCTGTCAAGCAAAAATGCATGCAAATATTTACATATGTATTTATTTTTCTTTTTTTATTAAAAAAATCGTACATGGAAAGTTTTTAAGCTTCCTGTGCCCTACACCTTCCTCACCAATGCACCTCATCATGTTCACACTGTGCATTAAAGCAAGACAAAAGTTTAGACTGTATAGCACATCTCTGTTGGAGCACATTAGCACATCTCAACTGACAGGCAAGCCACGCGGTGGAGGCTCCTGGAAGGAGAGAAAGAGAGGGACGTCAGCGAGCAGCCAGATGTCCCTGGCTGTGACAGTCCCACTCATCACTGGCTCCCAGACTGAGTGTGGGGAGGCAGGACACTTGGCATACTGCAGCAGAGACAGCAGGCAGCAGTGAGTAATGATGCAAACTACACAGCTCTCTCATCAGCAAATTATGCATACATGCAGCATGTATGGCCGGCATCAGAGTTTAATGCATGTTGGCAAATTCTTCCAGGTCCAAGGAAATCTTATCGTACTAATGTGATGCAATAAAACTTCAGAAGATATTGTGATTTCAAGAACTCTTTGAAAATAAAGGACATGCTAAAGCAAATAATTCACTACTTCTGCCATGTGTCACAATGGGGAGTGAAAGAGGCCTTGATATGTTTCCATGTTAAAGTTCCCATGAGGCCGTGCGGTGATAGGCCAGGGCTGTAAAAACAAACAGCACAGAGGTTGTGAAGGGCTGACTGTAATTAAAGAGCAGGAGCGTAATCTGCTCTAGCCTCTTTGATTGCCCAGCTCCTTCGGCTGCCCCAGCGACGCTGCTTCAAACAGCCCTACTGCAACTCCCCTGCCACTCCGGCCCCTCCTCATCACTACGGGGTCACAACCCACATTGCCACCCAATCCGGAGGGGATCAAAGCACATCTCTGGGACCTGAATTAACATGGAATACCACAGGCACAGCCCTATAAATATCAGCCCCTTCAAACGAAGAGGAACAGAGGGAGTGGAGGAGCGATATAAAACAGGCCTCAGCCAAGTCATCCCAAGTGTTTATCTTGGACACATTTCTATCTCAGCGGCCAATAAAACAATTCCACTTAACTGTAAGTGGCCCCTAAAGAGAATCTATTCCTGGTCCTAAAAGGGCTGTGCGATTGCTTCCATATGGTGGGACAGCATGGGGACAAGCATGATGAGCTCAGACCCAGGTCCATTTGGCTGGTACCTCAGCACTGTCCATCCACAGCTGTGATATTACATCCTAACATCTGGGTTATTGCCCGCTATGCCTGGGAATTATCAGCCTTGCCGATCTTAGGCATCCCACACTGGCAACATGCCTCGAACAGCCGAGCCCCCCTTCCGCTTCTCCCATACGCCCCCTCCTGTTTGAAACACTATCACACAGCAGAGTTTTTACTCAGGCACTTGCCATCCCCTGTCTCTGTAGTGGCAACACAGAGGGAGAGAGCGATGTTCTGACAGAGGGGGAGTAGAGCTGTAAGAGCTGGGTATTCAGCACTTCCAGGATAGGTGTTAAATGCAATAAGATATTGTACGTTTGTCAAAAAAATGAAAATGGAAAAAAATGGCATTGTTACATTGTTAAATTAGCACTGTGATTTAGGCAACAGAACACTGTGCAGAGTCCCACTACACGTTTCTGTCTCCGTTTGAGTATCTTTAACCATCTGTAGTGGATAACCTACAATGTGTATGAAAATGGCATTCATTCCTTTGTCATCTAATTTCAAATTGAGATTGTCTGCTGGACCATCAAGAGACTGAACAGTGGCAGATGTAGTGACAGTATAGGTGTGAATATAAACCCACTCGCTGCAGTGTGAGTCCCAAACAGCAACCCTCCTATTTCACTCTGAATCTAATTACAGCTGCAATATATTGAAATCCACTTGAGGAGAGATGGAACTTTGTTTACTACACAAGCAAATAGGGTTTAACAATACTCCTCTAAGGGCTCTTTCATGACAACATATTCAGTCAATATTATTATTTTTTTTTTGTTCGGAATGTGATACCATATAATACTCTTTCAAACAAAATGATACCATTGAAAATGGTATGCACTGATAAAAAAAAAGGTTAACTATAAAACCACAAAAGAAATAGGCAGAGCTCTATACAAGGTTACACACAAAAGCCCCAGTCTCGAGCATATGCCTCATATGCCTCATTCTTTGTTGCACCATAGTACAGTGAGCTACTGCCCCCTAGTGCCTTTGATCAGGCTAAACATGAGTCCAGGAATTACCTGAGCAGACTATACTAACTGCGCTCTCAATAAAAATGGGCAAATTGAAGTTTTGAAGTAAATGTAATTTTTACAAAATCCCATACCTTGTTCTTTCTTTGTGGCCATCTCTGAAAGTAGAGGAGAAACCCAAGAATTAATATGGAAAACATCAAACGCAAAACAAAAGGTTTCAAGCACAAACACACAAACTTCTCATATCCACAGTATTCTTACAGGACTTCTTTTGATGGTGGCATCTCTGAACATTAGACAGACGTCAACAATAATGGCGCCCATGTCATCTTCTTTACTTTTGGGATCATTAAGTCTCAGCTCAATTTCATAAGTTCTGCAGAAAGAGAGAGTGGTCAGAAATATTAAAAATGTTGACTACTTCTATGTAGCTTAAATAACAGACTTCCTAAAATCTATAATCCTAAAATCTAAATATTACTCACTTGTACAGTTCAAGATTTGTCAGACAAATAAAGCCAGAGCCCATGAACTCATCAGCGGTCCGATTTTTATCGTAGACCTGCAAGATTATTACAAACATCTCCTGAGCTCTCACATCAACTTTCATTTGCGTGTTGTAAAGTATTTCATTTATGTTCAAGGAAATAATTCTTACCCGAACTTCCACCTTATGGTCTCTGTCTCGAAGAGGATGAGAGAAGAACTCGTTCCAATGTGGGTTCAAGTTTTTGTAAACCACCTTGCTTTTATAGAACTGCTTCCCTTCAAGTTTGAACTTCACATAGGGATCACTGGTGCCTGAAATGTATCACACAAACTGAACATGAGTGCATTGACAATCACCTAGTGTTCTGTTGTTATACTGTACAACCAACAGATGATAACAGAATCAACGACAGAGATGAGTTATTTTGTGCAAAGCATGTTTAAACCTCACGGAACATATAAGGGCCATTAAAAAAAATGTGCAGTGCAAGAAAACACACAAACACACACACCCTTCCCCCATGCTGTCCTTGTGAGACATTGAAATATGTAGGGAGGAGATGCGGCCCACACATGGCTAAAACAGAGGAATGTAGCTGTTTAATTGTCAGAGTCGAAACAATAGCCAGCGTGAGGCAACCAGAAACCAAAATCTAGAAGCAACCAGTGTTAATCTCCCAAGCCTGTTAAGAAAGTCTGTCTGTGAGTGCGGTGGGGGTATGGGACTTCTTTGTTTCTGCAATTGCATGCAGATTGGCCAAAAAAATGAAAGCCAGCCCCATGCCTTCATTTGTATAGGGGAATAAAGGGGTGCTTGAGAGAGCCTGCAGGGAGGCTTGAATCACATGACAAAGGCCCTGTGGGGATGGGCTGTCAGGCCTGTCAGCTCCCCACTCCAAATGAACATCTCGCAAAAGGCAGGCAGGACCCACAGCAGCTCCACCCTGCCAGCCTGTGACAGGGAAACCTCCAGGCAACTTGACAGGAGGAGAATGTGGCAGCTAGCAAGGAGAAAAGCTCTGGCATGACTGAGAATGGTGACGATGGAAATTAATGGGAAAAAAGGAGAGGGCGAAAAAAAAAAAAAACAAGGAGTGGGGGCGGGTGGTTGTGGGTTCTTTTTGAATATGTAATGACAATGTATGCCATTGGTGATCCTTTGGCACAGTGTTTATTGTTGGGCAAACAGCAGATAGACAGGATACGTGTGGGGATTGCATCATGATGGTGCCATCTTGTCAGGGAAAGTAAGGTCTCAACTAGGGCACTGGGCTTGGTGGGACTTCTGCCACCAGACGGAAAAAAGAAAAACATAACTCAAATCACTATTTTGCTGGGATTTAAAAAGCAAAAAACAATCAAGTGTGATATGGTCATTCCCTTCTTTATAGAATTATCCAGAAATTACAGGGGCCACAGTAATGTATAATAGTGACTAATTTGAAGCACCAACCTTTCAAAAGTCCTTTGAAAAAATTAATTAATTAAAAAAAAAAAAAAAAAAAAACTGACTGCAAGTTGCCCTACTTAGCAAGACCACACACGATTTATTTCATATGTTGTAATTTCTGGTTATGACCACTTGAGGTTGCTGCTTTCCAAACGTAAAACACATCAAGGCCAGAGAGCCTAAACAGCCTTGAGCAATTTGGTGTCGCTTTCTTCTTTGTAATGGGTCATCAATTAACAAAAATCACTGGTGTAGGGGAAAAAAAAGAAAAAAAAGAAAGAAAAACAATAATAAATGTCCTTTAAACATCAGGAATTATATACCTCAATGACAGTGTAAAAAGCCTGATAACATTAAACATTCAGCTGAACTATATTTCAGGGTGGAAAAATGTTAGAGATTTGAATATTTAGATAGAAAGAACATGCAGCTAATGTGGGTGTTCTTTAATTTCAACATGAAACTTTGTCCTAGTTCATGTTTCGTCATACCGGTCTGACTGCATGCTTTACTATTTTTTTTTCTTTGTACATCGCGCAACAGCACACGTCATGCCGGTGAGTTAACAGAACACATCCCATCTTCTTTTTATAAAGTGTAACATGTTTTCATTCAAGTCTCACTCTCTGCTCTGACTCACAATGGATGTGAGATTACCAGCATGAACACAACTACAGCATTTGAACTTGTGCTAATCACTGAAAGTCTACGTTTTAGCTGAAGCTAAAATCATAGAGAGAACTTTTCTTTTTTTTTTTTTTTTTTATAAGGGCCAAAAAAAATATCTTCGTCTGAGCTGATCTACCTAAAGGGGTTTAAAAATGGAAAGCAGCAAAATAAGAATTTGAGTTATTATTGGTTCTCTTCAAGATCCTTAGCCTGACAGCCTCTGAAAGGTCAAGATATTTTATGGATCACCTGCAGGTCGCCAACCTACCGGAGCGCTTATCTCTGATGACCAGGTTGCTTCCGTGCTTTAGGTTGATGTTCAAGAGATACCTCTGAAACGGAGCTGGAGTTTGGACCTCGGGCCCCGCTGTCACAACCTCCTGTGGAGAACCAATCACATTTACATGCCGTCTCATATCAGATGCTGGGCTCACTTTCACTTGAGGAGCACTCACGGAGCTTTCCAGAGTGTCTTGGGTGGCATCGTCAAAGAAGTCATAAGTTTCACTGGACATCTGTGCATGAACACAATCATTTTAGAGATAATGAAAACAATACACTTAAAATCAGAGAAAGATGGCCAACCCTAAACAAAGAAACACGGTGTGTCTATGTAATGTAAATGCTACCCAAAAAAATGTGAAGCAAAGTGAGATTTTATTATCTTTGTGTGTTCTTGTAAAAGTTGCATTTAAACATGATATCTAGAAAAACAGGTTTTCAACTTGTTGTCTTATCGAAGCCATGTTGAGGCATGACAATGCAACAGTTTGAGTTTCACCAACAGCCGACGGCTTTATATTTAACACCACAAAGTAACTGTGGATGCTGTTGATTTACTAAACCCAAAAAAGTAATTACCTGCAATTGAAAATAATAATGTGCCTGTGAAGTTTAATGAAGCCACCTCACAGTTCAGGTTTAGTACAATGCGTGAAGAATGTAAACCCAATATTAAAAAGTTTAAAAGAAAACTTGAAAATTTGATTAAAATTGCATGGTACTGAAATAATTTTGTTGTCATTTTATGTTTTAAGTACAACAACGAATCTGCATTTTTTAATTACCTTTGTGATACCATACAACCTCTGTCATGGCAACACATGAGTGACTACATGTGTACAGAAATTGAAGGCTTAACAGATAACAAATAAACTCTCGATTGCTACAGTTTTCTTATAGAATACAAAAACAAAAACTATTGTGATATACATAAATGCATTAATGACAAGAATGATCGTATGAGTTTGCATGATGTTTTATACACACATACTGACCTCGCCCACTTCATCGAGAGCATCCTCATCCCCCTCCAGTAGCCGCTCGTCAAGGGAGAAATCTTTCATCAATAATGGAGAGAGAGGTTCTCGGTCCAGTTCTTCCGAGTCTGTCCAAGGAACACTGACCTGCTCCTCAGTCGGACTGCCCCCCACGGAGTCCAGCGAGGTGCCATCTGTACTCTCCAAAGGAGGCGCAAGTGCATCTAATTTCAGAGAAAATCTGTCTGCAGAAGCACTCGCTCTTACTGCTGGAGGAGTCCCGATTTCTGAATCAGGCCTTTTTTGCTCATTTGTGACCCTCCTTTCATAAGGATTTGTTTCTCCCATTGAGTGTGCCCTGGCGATCATTGCAGCGATGGAGCCTGAAGGAGGTCTGTCTGCTGGGGTCCTTTCACCAGACAAGCCCACTCTCTCTGCAGGGCTTTGTCTTGGTGATTGTGCCTGGTCAGTGTTAAAGACGTGCCGTGGGGCAGGAACAGGTTCAAAGGGGAATTTTGAAGCATTCGCTTTGGCTTTTTTATCCACCTGTGTATAGTAGTCTTCCCGAGTCAACTTTTCTGACTCCGACTGTATCGCTTCATCAAAGAAATCCATCACATCTGCTGGTGCACTGACTCTATTCAAAGCTGGAGTGGAGTGATCCATCTGTGGACTTCTGAATCTGGCTTCTGGGTATGACTCAGTCAATTTGTCTGCAAAAAGTGGACCACCAACAGCTGATCCGCTTGCAACAGAATCTGTATCACTCATATCTTGAGAATTCTCAAAGAAGGTCGGTCCGTCTGGAGAAAATGCTTCACCAGGCACAAACAGCAGGTCTGGGACAGAAATGCTGCGTCGATGGGCCAGTCCCCTGCCCTGCTTGGCCAGGTCCTTCTTGCGAGGCTTCTTGAGGTTGGGGAACTTGGTTTTCCAACGCAAGTTGTCCAAGAAATTTTTCTTCTTCGTATCCTTCGTATCCATCCTGAATTATACCTTACAGATAAAATGAATTATGTTAAATTCACGTATTTATATGTATACAGACCAATAAAAATGTTATCAACATATCGTACACAGTAGCTGTAATCCATGAATATCAATTAAAAAAAAAAAAAACATGTAAAATATTCCAGAGGTGACCATTAGACTGACTAGAATATTATAAACACATGCTGATCACACTGAGCTTGGACCCGTAACTGCAAAAAATGCTTCCAAAAGAATCACCATCATTCAGCATATTAAACAAGGTCACTGTACTAAACAACTCAGCATAGTCCATATCTGTGGGTTCTTTTATTTCTTGAATATTTGCAGCCTACAATAAATAAATAAATAAATAATACAAATTTACCCAACTAAATACTTTTTATTTCACAAGATCTTTCTGTTATATTATACGTGTCTCACATACACAACAGCGGCATATCTGCTCAGTAGTGACTGAAACAAGTAATTAAAAAAATTTGGATTAACCATCATATGTTATTTTCACAAAATATTGTTTATTGAAAGCCTTTCTTGAAGACAGTATATAGAGCAAACTAATATTTGAAAAAAGCTGTCATTTCAAACAAACGTTCTATTCCATTAAGGTGTTGAAATGAGTCTAATGTTGCTGCAAACAATATCGCAAACAGCACCTGAACATTACACTTTTATATTTTAGGAGACAAAAAGTCTCAAAGTTATTATGTGCACTAGATTTTTCCAAACCCTAAAATAATTGTGTTTCTTTTATTTCAGCTTTTGTTTTTTAAGGAACCCCATAAAGCCAAATATTTTACATTGAATCAACATTTTAAAAAAGCTTTAAAATAATACCCATGAAAATATTTTAATCAAGCTCAATAATACTCTACATAATTTTGTATTTATTGAGCAGCATTCATGTTACACAGGCCACAAATTCTTCTTAATTAATTTTTTTCTCTAAGTTCTACACTAACAAAACAAGGTACAGGTCAAATATTTCCACACACCAGCTGATCGTGTAGTGAATCACATTCACTTAACATACTTCTATCAGTTTTCTCTGTTACCGTTTAACATGATAAAACAAAAATATATCATCCCAAAAAAAGCTCATAATCATTCTCAATATCAATTTCAACATATTGGTGGCTTGACAATTAAATGACATATTGATATATTTCTATTCTAGTAGAGTTTAGGAAAAGAAAATATACAACTTTACCTGTTGAGTCAATCTCTGTCTTGAAGAGCAAAAAATGTATTTTCCATGAGCGATGTAGAAAGTCTTCCAACAGGCAGCTCAACCATTCAAGCTATGGTGAGAGGAGCCAGTCTTTAGGACTACATAACATGTAAGTAGCACTTTCGAACTGGTAGATAACTTTGTTGGGAAGTGATTGGTGTAGAAACTAGACGGGTTGAAACTGGACATACCAGTCACACAAGGTGAGTTTCAGGAACTATGAGAATGCGATCATCGACTGTTGAGTCCTACCCCAGGACGTCCTTGATGGATTGAGATACAAACAGCATGATTGTGTGGGATCAGTCTAAAATCTGAAAACAAATATTCAGTAAATTAAGACAATGTAGCGAGAGATTATAAACATACTGAAGCACTGTAACTCTGAAACAGTTGCCCAGCGAACAGCAGCCTGTTCTGTCAGTCTGTTGATTGTTGATTTGTATATTTGACAGTTTATTTGCCTTTGTGCTGCAATTTGTCTGTTTTAAGACTTGAATGCATTACACTACTCTAATATGGCTTCTCTTACAGGTCCAAGTATTTGAAAATATACTTAATGCCATAATCTAGCCTAATTCTACAATACAACTGTCTTTCTTATGTGTCCAAAACAGTCCCAAAATACTGCTGATGGATTCTGCAACATGACTGAGCCATATGAAATGTCAGAACGGATCTGGCAACCGGTCGCTGTCTCGCTGTACCAAAAGCTATTTCCTCCGCACAGTCCCATATTTGTTTACAGTAGAACATGGTTTAGCCTAAGCTCATCAAAAGTGAGCATTTGTGTTTGCAAAGTATAAACTATAGCTTTCTGTCCACACATAGAAGCTAATGCAACAGACCCACTGGCGTTCCCTGTCTCCTGTTGTCTGTGCCCAACAGCGGAGACTATATGACAACAGATGTGTTTGAGTCTGGACTGAGTCTTGTTCAATATTTGCAGATGTCTTAAAGAGATCAGGCCCACATGAAAGAACCCCAACTTGGCTCCCGGTAGAAAGGCAGGGCTGGGGATCCTGCACAGGGCAAGCCCCTATGGCAGGTGGCCTGTCGCCCTTTTTTTCTCACACAACTCAAACAACCCAAAACCCTGCTTGGTTACTCTACACATGCACACTGGACTCCTTCCAACTCACGGCACAGCTGGTCCCGTGGACAAAAAGCCAAGAACATGTACTTGGGGACAAATATACTCAGCGATGCACACGCAAGCCTACAAAGTGAAAACAACCGCAAAAGATTGAGGTTGTGGACGACACAGCTGACCTAAAACCTCTGCTTGTCTCACAGTATTTTACATCTTGTTGTTGAGAATGGAAACTGTGTTGAGAGCTCTTGTTTGTGGATGAAACATCAACACACCAACGACAAACATTCAAAATTCAGCAGGAGACAATTCCTGTGATACGTAGAACAAAGAAAAATGTTTACCAACTGGATGGTGCTTTAACGACTTACTGTAAGGAAAAACTCAACTCGACAGAGAATGAAAATTAAAGCCTGCATACATCGTGTGAAACCCCATCTAAGCAAAAGGTCCTCCCAAACAGGAAAAGCCATCTACCATTGGCATGCAAACAGCAGTGGAACAGTATTTGTGTCTTGGTCTACCAGTTACTCAACTTTATCCTGTGATAGTTCCAGTTGTTGTTATCAGTTGTGTTGAAATGCACGGAGTAAAATTTTGGCTTCTGTTGCCTTCTGTTTTAACCTCCACTGGTTACACAAGAAAAACTAAATAAACAAAGTGTACCCCTGTTCTTTATCAACGCATAATCTATTTCCTCCAGGTAGGGTGTGTCTCACAGCCTTGATCGATATTCGACCTTTATCCAAGTCCTGACCCATGTTCTCCTAATGTTTCCAATAGTCAACAAAACAGAAATGAATCTTGAATAAAAGGCAAAATATCTTCTAAGATATATAACCAAAAAAGATTGAACCGAGTAAAATGCTTTGAGAAAAGATCTGTATTTTTGGTTTTTAAAACCATAGTTTATAAATTCTATTGAATCCTTCCAACATCTTAACAGTTAAAAGTGGGAAATCTACCTCATTGGTACTGGTGATAATGAGTTTTCTTTGGTTGGATTGATTAAATTCAAGCATGTGTGGAGCTGATTAGTGTGGGTAAGTGTATGGGACACCACGGTGAACACAAAGAATTGTGGCATTTCCAGAGCGGGATTTGTGGATTTGCATTCGCTACCCTGGAAGCTGGTCCGGCCAAATCAAACTCAAATGACACTTTGTTTGCTCGTGTAGCCGCCACACAGGTCAGTTGTTTTGGGTGTTGTTGGCACGTGGTTTAAGGTCATAATATGAGGAGGAAAACAAAAAAAATTTCCATAACGATAAGATCTTGGTAGTGATGCGTAGCTGTGCTGGCTGAACTCCTGTGTTCCCTTGTCACACTTTGTCATTAGATAAATGGACTGTATGAAGAAAGCTCAGTGGGTTAGCAAGGTATTTTGAGCTTAAAGCTAGAGTTGCAAGGCCACGGATGTGAATTATTATAACTGTAAAAGCTCACTGTGCTAATAGAGCTTCAGATTTCACCAGCGTCAAAGCACGCCAAGTTCAAAATAATAAATCGGTGCATATTCATCACTCTCAAGTCATGATCGCATAGAGCTCAGGAGAGAGGAAGAGCATTAACAGGGGCGCAAAACCTACATTTATAATGGCGCATTAGGATATTTTCACTCTTCAATGGTTGTGTGCATTCAGCAGAAGTGAAGTTAATCACACTGATACTCTTTATGACTGATTACATTACAATATTGCAAACAACTTTTTACTCTAAACAAGGTTTCAATATTGCAGATGCGTTTCACATTGCAAAACTGTGTGACAAAAATCCGAACTCGGAACTGAAATCTCTGAAGCATTGCGATGAATATCCATGCACTCGATCTTACATACCGAGCCATGTTATAATCAGAACAATCAGTCCCGATGACTTCAAAAAATACCACAAACAAGTTGAGCATTGATTTAACCCACTGCATCCCATGCTTGTGTTAATTTAGGAATTTGGTAATACAACACCTCTGCTTCTAAAATATCAGAGATGGTCTCTTTTTCCTAACATAATAAGTTTATTTCTGGCAAAAATGCATATAATTAGTATTTCACATGAAAATGTGCAGAGCCTGGCACAAAGAAAACAACAAAATTCAACCTGAGTTCCCTTCAAGACATCAATTTTCTCTTAACAGATGCCAGAGGATTGTTCACCTGGCACATGCAAAGACAGTTCAGAAATATGTAGAACACTTCACCACTGAAACTGGTTTACAATTCACATTGACACAAGAACGCAGGTCTGAAGAACGCACTTTCCTCTGCATGAAGTGCAGCACTTTGGACAGTAAAAGGTTAATGATAATGGGAACAACTTAAAAAATGCATTTCCTGATTAGAAGAACATACTGCACTGGTCCTGAACCATGCAGATATGGCAAAAAGCTACAGGTTGATGCACATAACATCTCGGTGCAAAGCTGTCATTGTCTTTTCAATCTTCATTTGGATCTTTAAAAGCATGCTTGAAAAGTGCTCTGGTGAAATTTGATTAAAATCTTATTAAAGTGTGCCGATGATTAAACCCTTTCATAGAGTCCATGGACCGTCTGTGAATTCTCAGCTGACAAATTTCCCACCACAATAATCCAACATGCGTTATGTTACATTTAGCCCAGAATGAAGCATTACAGTGGAATTTACGTTGCAGATTCAACATGACGACAGAATGTGTTTCATTCCCATCTCGTGGTTCAAAACTGCTATTTGAAACAAAAAGTGGCCTTTTCTCTTTTTTTTTTCCTCTTAATCTTGGACAAAACCAGGAAACCACACAACAAGAGAAGATAATGTTTAAAATGTTAATAGATGGGCTCTATGAAGCCATCCTGTCTCTATATCAATTTAGTGCTGCAACAAGGAGGATGGAGGGACAATTTCTCTGCCATAAAATAAAGAACTACTACTTTACTTATCTGCTGTCCGTCTATTTTAAATCTACCATATAATGTTACAGATGTTCACCATTAAATTAAAGGTTTACATTTTACTGTTCTTCAAATATAGCCTTTATTAAATAATCGTTTCATTCAAATTATGGTCACTGCACTTACATTTCACTTCAGCTTTCTCTCTTATTGCCTCTGCAAACTCTGGAATTGTTTGCTGTTTGTGACCTGTCAACAGATGTGATATAAGAAAATGAATAAATAAAAAATAAATAAAATCTGGTCCACAGATTCAAACCCCACCTGTCATCAGACCCATCATTTCTGTTTTGGTCAAAGTTCCTTTGTTGTGTTTTTGAGAGGTGTGGACATGTGGACGTCTGAGGAAGCAGTAAAAGATTTACCTCCCTGAGGCTTTTCCGAGGAAGCATGAAACAAGGCTGGTTGTGGACAGCACTGAGCCGAGTATTGATACACCAAACTGCCTCCTCCTCCTCATTCTTTTCGTCTTCTTTCTCATTCTTCATGGGAAGTTTTTGTTTCTTCCACCCGTCTGGTTGTGGGGCACTACAAAACGTAAGCTAGTATGGTTCCTAACTGAGCAATAACGTTCATGTAAGTGTCTTATCAATAACAGAAATGTGAACATTATGATTGAAATCACGATGTGTTTTGGGATCATGTAAAGGAAGATTAATATCAACATTGATGAAACAAAAACATCATGTCAAAGCAGAAAACACTTTCTGCAGAATAGTTACTAATTGTCTGACAGCAGGTGTTCCACTCAGTAAAAAGATGCCTGATAAACTCAACATGACAACAACTACACATGATACATGTATGATTGCAATCTAAAATCATTTACATTTCATGCATCCATAACAAAGCACAGAAAGACACCCTTAACAGGTTTAATCTAATATCCGTTCAGCCTCATGGCTGGAAGCAGGTTTTTGCTTCTCCGACTGCATTTTTTCTGCAAGCCATGTTTTCACAAACTCACATTCTTGGTGTGGCTTTCATGTTATTACTACTTCACCTAAAATATGTTGGCCAGCAGAAAAAAAAAAAAAAAACGACATCATTATTGTTATTCCTACACCTTACAATGTCATCTGGCTGGCCCTTAACCTGTATGTTTTGACCAATGGCAGTGAACTGGATTTAGTTCACCGTTTTATAATCTGGACAGAAACTTTAATGTGGCAGTTGGTTGAGGTGGTTTTTCTTTTTCTTGCTGTTTCCTTTCAGATGACACATTCAGTGCAGTGAAATACATCCGTCAGAGGAATGCTGTTCAGTAAAAGGTACATTATATTCTGAATACTTACCGCATGATTGAAGTGAACATGTCACAACAGGAGAGGCAGTAATGGGAGGTTCCATTTTTATGTCTCTATTGTATGGGCTAGACAGAATGTGAGTTATCATCAGTCTGAATTTCCACCTCAGGTTCTCCTGCTGTGACAACAAGTCAAAATGTAGTGACAAAAAAAAAAAAAAAAAAATGGTGAAAGCCCATTTACACCTATCATGCAATCTGTAAAATAATCAAAAATGTGTTTGAGTTACTTTCTAACCTCAAAGGATTTAGAAATAAAATGAACTTCAATGCGCTAATAATGTTTTTTTGTTTCTTTTTCTTTTTTAGCAATATCACATTCAAGTTATTATTTTCAAATATTATAAATTTCATCGTGATTGATCATTTTTGAAAGACTATTAAGGCTATTTATTGATTGAAATAATTTAAATTAAACATGGTTTGCTTATCTGTTCAGTGCCAGCCAAGACAAATGAACACAAATGGAAACAACCTTAAAAAAAAAAAAAAAAAAAAATCGTCTTGAAACACTAGTTTCTTGTTTTACAATAACTTTTCTCGAAGTTATAAAGTGAAAATACGAGGAATGCGAACTTTGGTAATCACGAATTTAACTTGAAATGTGCAGGTTTATCTGACGAATGAAGACAAATTGACACCTTTCGTAGTCCAAATATCTACTCCTCAACCTTTTTTTCTTTCACACGGCACTCCTCAGGTGGGAGTCGGTAATATTAAAGAAGCTTCCTCAGTCGTTTTTGAACTTGCATGGTGCTTAAAAAGGCCTCAGACGAAAGTAAAAAGCGACCTACCTTCTGTTTGTTGCAGGCCTCAGGTGCTACAATCAAACTGAAGAGCTCATTTCTTGTAGTGCAGCGCCTCCTGCTGGCAACACGACGGAAATTCACTCCTTTTTTGTAAATTTTATATGTAATGATATCTCCACTAGATGTCACCCGCGTTTCTCGCCAGCAGAGGAGTATTTGTCCTTCAGTCCTGCATGTTTCAGCTCACCTGACTGAAATGAGGCTCAGGT
>OMNM01034322.1:0-17790 GCA_900302745.1 Parablennius parvicornis | reverse complement strand
AGTAAATCCATATCCTTTTTCTTCTGGAGCGTGCTTGCTGAGTTGGCATAGCCACTGGTGTTGTCACTGACTCGGTGTCTGTTGCCGTTCATTTTCATCATCTGTCTGCCTTTTGTGTGTGGGCTTCTTCAGCTGCTGCTGGTCATGTGTCCATGTAGGATGGTTTAGGTGAGGGGGTTGAATCCTGTGGAGAGCTCTGCGGAGAGAGGGAAACATGCTGATTCAGGACAAGCTGCATGATGTTTGCCTCGCTACTGCACAGAACAGGTCGCATGCAAGCTGCAACAAGACAATCCCAAACCTAATAATATGCATACATCCTACAAATCTCTCAAATGGTCCTTTTCAAAATTATCCACATTTAATCTTCTTGTCTCACCCCAACTCTTCTCGTCTTTATTTTAATCAGCCATTGCAATGCCATGTCAACACGGCACATTAGTTTTGCACAGCAATTTAAGCAGTAATGGTTGGTAAAAGTGGTTTAACATTCAGTTGTGAGTCACTTGAAATATCAGTAATCTCTGGAATGTCACGGCCTTTACGTTAGAAAGGGCAAGACACACACACACACACATACACACACACACACACACACATACACACACACACACATACACACGCCTGCACGCACACACAAGCAGTGGCTCCAATTCTCTGAACGACTCTTCTTGCAGTTTTGACCTTGAGAGTTGTCACCTCCTTGGTTGCCTGTTTAGCTGAGAGCACATTGTGCCAATCTTTGTAGAACTTTGTCACAACATGCATGACAAATACAACTGACCGGATACTACATCATATATTTACATCAAACTTGTGGACTTATATCTGTGTCCCATTCTTGACAAAACAATAGGAGTGCTTGTATTTTCATCTGATTTGTGCAGAGACAGTTATTATAGTGTTGGAATGTTACATAACTGACAATATATAAAGGAAAACGTGAATGAATAGTGTTTCCATTAAAGCTAATTCTTCACCAATAGAACTCCACATCTGATGTAAACATGAAAAGCATTTGCCGGAAGGTAAGCAGCTGCAATTCATTCTGTTCATCCTAGCTTTTAAAATAAATATGAGGCAAATATAGCTACACACTACAGTCTTAAGCGTCACCTTAGGTGGAAAGCAATTTGTCTCCTCACTTCATATCAGTCAGACTAAAACTGATGGTCTGACGGTGTCCAAATTCAAATCAATTCTGCAATAGTCAGACTTAAAAACATACGGTACTTTTTTATATTTGCATAATTTTGGCAAAAAAAAATAAAGGTGACAAATAACAAGGGAATAGTTTTTTTTTTCTTCCTTCCTTTGCTGGGTGTCAGATTAAAGATTGAAATGCAGTTTTGTGGTGCCAGCATCAATTTACATATTATTAGTATTGAATTAAAAGTACATTCAGCTGCATTTAATCCAAAGATAGTGGATTAAATGGTCTCGCCCACAGTGGAGAGGCGGCACTGTGGGTCAGTCCCGTACCTGCGGGAACGCAGCTCTCAGTCTGCCTCACTGCTTAACTCTCCGCAGACTGGCACATTTCACTATCTGAGCACCTTTCTTGACATCCACAGTATCGGGCTACATTGGGGGGATGGAAGGGGGTTGAAGGCAGACGAGTTGCAGGGATTGAGAAAAGGTGAGATGGCAGCAACAGGACAAGAGGTTGAGGGAGGATTAGTAAGGAAGGGTAAAATGAAGGAGAAGACAGAAGTGGTGAGAAAGAAAGGAGCACAGGAATAGATCCGCAGAAGAAGCAAACGGCGCACAGTAAAGAAAAAGAGAGAACATACAGGAGAGTCAACACAAGAGATGGAATAAAGCATGTGACAGATGAATAAATGAAGACAGGGGAAAGGGAGGGGGAAAAGAAAGAAATTATGAAAACAGTCAAGCAAGGACAGAAATGATGGCTGGCAGTTTGAAAGATAGATAAGACACCACATTTTCTGTTCAGAACAGGGCCAAAAAATATTTCCAGACATTTTCCAACATGGCTTCTCCATCTGAATTGGTTTAAGAAAAATAAAATATCAATACCATGACATTTCACACATTATAATTATTGTTTTTTAGTGGATATCCCAAAGTCTGAATCATCGGGTGAGTTGAATCCTGGGGTGTCAATCTCATTGTATCTAATTTCAGGCTGTAATTGGTCTCATGAGCAGCAAATGGTACAAATGATGACAACTCCACAGTTTCAATAGTTTTAATGCAGACGTGAGTGCATTTTCAACATGTGTATATTTAATAATATGTTTTTGTTTTTTAATCTAAAATTAACCAGATTTGGGGTTTTTTTAGAATAACAATAACAAACGCACTGTTCAATTTTTATCTGTCACTGTCAATGTAGGGAAATGCATGTTTTCATAAACTCAGCCTCCTAACATTCATACTATTCAAAATTTAACTATTCCATCATCAATAAAAGTAGCGTTTACTGCTGCACTGAACTACTATTAGATTTCTTTCATGTGGTTTGGGTCTCAGTGTGGAGTTATGTTCCCACAGTGGACACCATAAGAATAGCAGATATTTTGCACGTAAAAATGTACCTGAGTATTTCTGTGGAATTTTTACACAGTGGATTTGATCCTCCAGCAAACTGGTGGTGACACCCCTGCTGTAAATAATATTTGATTCCGCTCTGATTCAGACTCTGGTAGGTTGGAGTGACAAGGCACACAGTCACAGTTGAAGGACTATAAACTTTAATGAGGGAAAAAACAAACAAACAAATGAAAAAAGGACAGAGGAGTCACTGTATTCAGTGGGGATATAATGGAAACTATAAATACTTCAGGGATCTACTATCATTTCATTTATGTGTGAGAAACAAACATGGGGTGTATAGATGTGGCTTGGAGATGAAAATCTGAATAAGCTGATGAACTGTGAGCAACAAAATCTAAGCAAAATCATCAGCAGAAGTAAATGTATCAATATATCTTACATGCAGAAGATGGACACAAGACAGAATAATTAGGTGGAAATTAATGATACAGAAAGTCAACAATCAAACAAACAAAAACCAAACATACATCTCTCTCTATCTTCTGCAGTGACTGTTTGCCACACAAATATAATAGGGCTGTAAATTCATAAAGTCCTGAGACGAAACAAAGGGTGCTCATGCAGGATAAGCTACAACAGCACCTGCAGCACAAGTCTGGCACAAATTTACAAGGATTCACTACATGGATTGAAACCAAACAAGGCCTTATCGGATGGTGTTCAGCTGTATCATCTGATTGATTCAGTCCATTGTGGCTCCAAGAGCTTATTGCAAAGCCTAACTAACAACGGGAGCCTCGGGTGAGAAAGAGAGCTGCCTGCAGATCAGAAGCCCACCTTGCTGCTGTCCCGACCCAATACGGCGTAGCTCATGAACTGCTCGGCATCAATCTCCAGCTCGTTGGCATCCTGCAGGGACCCCTCCACGCTCACGTCCTGAACCCCCTCCTCACCTGAACCCTTCCCCCTACGCACAACCTTACGCACAATCTATCTCACACACACACACACACACACACACACACACACACACACACACACACACACACACACACGGGAGAGTGGGAGAGAGTGATGGATGAAAGAAGAGTGGAAAATGTAGAAAATAGAATGCAAACAAAATCCTGTTTATGGAAAAAAAAAAAAACAAGTAAATTTCCAAAAGTGACTCACATCAAACGTTTGATGTAAGCAATGAATATTTTTTAATAATCATTGTATGAGAAAATGTCAAACAGGTATGTGACTCTGAAACCATGCAAGGTGTTGGGGAGATCTTGCTATTGGGGTGACTGGCAGCTTTTTTTTTTTTTATAAACAATACCCAATCCCTTCACAAGTGTGTCTGTAAAAGAGTTATTGTGCTTTGACTGGAAACAGCTTCTTTTTAAATGTAATTGTATTTGAAGATTTACACACAGCAGGAACACTGGAGACATGCCATTTACCATTTGCAGAGTTTGTTATTAAACCATGTGTACACACACCTGTTGGGCAATTAGGTATCACAGAGCCTCCATAGAAACATCTCCAACACAACCGGCCCCTAAATGACTCGGCACATATTCGAGGCTGACCTTTTTTGTGATAATGTTTCCATGTTCATCTGTGAACTGCTCCTCGCTTACTTGCTCTCCGGGAAGATCTTCAACCTCATCACCCTGCAGAAGTGAAAAAAATCAACAAAAACAACAAAAAAAAACCTGAAACTCAGCTTCCTTTTTTTTCTAATAGTAGATTTAAAGCAAGTTGAAATAGCTAGCACTGGAATTGAGTAATTGGCAAGCAAGGAATCCCTCCATGAACAGAAAACACAGAGAGGCAGATAAACTGTTGTTTATATAGAACATCTGTTGATGGCCGAGAGAGTTCAAAGGTTGTTTTTACAGGGGAGTAAAATCCAACTGTTGGGATTCACAGAGCTCACTAATGTCCCTTTGCGGCACTTGTAATTACACTTGATGAGGTTCACAGCAATACATTTTAGTCCATGATAATCTGCAGCATGACTGAAGCCAGACTGTGGGGATAGAAGCATGTCAAGGTTGCGTCATCCTAAAAGAGACCTCAAAAAAGATATGACATTGACGGAGTTTAAAGCTACAGTAGGAAAGAGTAAAATGCCAGGGGGTCTTTTAGGCTTTTTTTTATAGCACAGGTGACAAAATTTGTTGAGTTGAAGACAATCTATTCACAACGCTGAAAACAGAAGATGAATTTGGCCACAAGTCCACATGATAAAGTATATTCATACAGTGATATTTAATGGAGGACAGATTTTCAGGATTATATGGATTTCCTCATGCCTTTTGATTTTTTTGTAAATATATTCATTGTTTACAAAATGTGGTTGGTGGTTTTCTGCAAAAATGTCCTATATGAACTGAAAAGCTACTAAACTAAACACAGGATTTAAGTATTTATCAACCCCAGTCTGAATAACTACAGTAAAACACGTGAATTTAACTTTTATCTATTGCCACAAACCTACTTTGCATATCTTAAAAAATCACTGCATACTTCAGTCATTCAGCATCAATAGTATTCTCCTCTCTTTTCCTTTCCTGTCAGTAAATAATTTCTTCCAATGTACTGCTTGCCTCTCCTCAGCCCCTTTCATCTCTGTACCTTGAGAATGACCCTGCGTCGGACTACTCTGGTGGTGACGTTCTCCTCTTCATCAGCAACTCCTTCAACCTCACCAAGCTCGTGGTCCAGCTGAGCATGTATGTAGGTGAGCACTGAGCGCACGGAGCCGCTGGCTATGTGGAGGACGTTCTGACAGCTGATCACCAGGAACGCCAGCAGCACAAAGCTGAACAGAAGCTCAGTCACCAGGGCCCACATTGCCCCACTTTGACCTCCAGCAAATCCACACAGCAAGGCACGACTCCGACTTCAGACTGTAAGACTGCAGCAACTCCTGGTTCCCAAACAGCCGTCTTTCAGCTCAAGAGAGAAGGTAACAGCTGCAAATAGTGGGCCTTCTGTCAGTGGTTCAATCAAACTGGTGTTTCCTCTTTCAGTTAATATCCATTTGCTGGGGCAGTGGGCCCTTCTTCCGAGATCTCTTTTCCCTATTCTCCTCACTGTCAGGTCAGGAGACCCCGGTCAAAGTCATCTAAGCAAGCCAAACTTCAGAGGGTGTCTTTTCCCTCCTCTCTCACTTTATGATCACGTGATCTGTGGTCTTTAAATACCTCCAGCCTATTCAGTAGCTTTGTGTGCTCCAGCAAAAACACAGGGAAACCTTCTTCACACAGTAAGTTCAAGATATTTTTAATTCCCTTCTGTCCACACCCTCATTTCTTTGAAAAGATTATTATGTATGATCAGTTACAGAGCACTTATTACATTCAGGCAAACTCAAAATTGGCTCTTAGACGACTGATACAGAACAAGGAAGAAGCCCACAAAGCCCCTAAATACAGAACTCTATTTTTGCTCTCAAACCATTTCATGGACTGTCCTTTACAGTGGAGTGTGTCTGTCTTGTGCCAGAAAGTTACCACGTGGGAATGACTGGGGTGGGGATCGTGTAATACGAGTGGGAGAGTGAGAATGTGTTCTATATTTGGCCCGACGTGCTAGTTGTGCCCATGTTGGGCCCTCTGTGTATGTGTGTGGGTGTGTCGTTCTAGGATCAATCACTGCATAATAACAGGATTTAAAAACTCAACCAGACTTAAGGGTTTGGCATTAAGGAGAGGAGGTAAGAAATCAACTTGAGTGCCAAAATGTGTCAGACCTCAGACCTTTTTTGTCTAATTAAAACAGACATAAACCTGTGGCAAATCAAAGACAAGTGCTATGAGCAACTGGACCATTTTCAAATTTAAAACTTTATTTATTAGCCTATCTACACTGAATAAATGCTGGATTTATATTACAATGTTTGTGAAATCTTACAATGGAATAACTGTGGTTTCTGCCATTATCAGAGCTGTGGCTAATAGCACAATGAGCTCTGATGTCTAGTTCACCATATTAGTCTGGAACTGACATGAATTATTGTATAGTGTTTGGCACGTCAATAATGAGTCCTCCTGACTTTGATGCCTTATATTCTACTCAAGTCACTCACCTGGCCCTTCAGACGGACATCGTCCCAGGCCCTTAATTCTGGAACCCTGTGCGGAAAGCCGAGACCCTTCTCGAATGGCTGGGTGCCCCTGAAGTGGCCCCGCAATATCTCGGAGTGCCCCATGTCCCTCACAGGCTGAAGCAAGGCCTCCTGGGACATGCAGGATGGGTCTACGTCTACAGCATTGCGCACCGATGACATCATTGTTTCCATGGCTTGCCTGGGATTTGGTTGGTTACCCACCCAAGCCTGGGTAGGGTCAGTGACAGGGATCCACCCTGGTCCCGTCTGTTCCTGCAGGTAGGAAAGGAAAGAACCTCCACCTCCTCCGTTTCCACTATTACCTGACCTGAAAGGACACCAGTGGAGCAAAGACAAGGTTGTACATTCAGAATCAAACACTTTTCATAAGCCTTCCTCTCCTCTTCATTCCATTTTCCCAAACATGCAGGTTAAAAGGGGATTTATTATTAATTTACACTGTGCACCACCTGAGAAATATACAGAGACCCAACTCACCTATCTCCATTGCGATCAGCAACAAGGCTCAGACCAGGTGAGTCACTCAAGCGAGCGTACACCCTTTGCTGTCCTGCAACAAGAGAAAGCCCTTCCTCTGAGCCCGTCCCGCCTTCTCTTCCACCACCTCCTCCTCCAGCTCCATCACCACCAGTCGTACTCGTGACGGCTGATGCCTCTGAACTGGCCTCTGACCCCTGACCATTGTTCAGCCCATTTAGATTGATCCCAGCGATGGTACCCCCAAGCGAGGCCGGCGTGGTCGTGCTGAGTGAGTCAACACCCATCTCTGAATCGTCTTCGGGCAACTCAATGGAGCCACTCAACACCCCACCCCCTCCGCTGGCTGCACTGGCCTGACTTGCTGGCCGACCCAGACTTCCATATGGCAGCCCCAGCAGACCCTCTGAATCGTCAGCATTGCTGCACTCCAGCGATGAGTCTTCCACGGCCACCAGGGAGGGGCTGTTGCCCGAGGGCCACACCTGCACATCCGACATCTCCATCAGGGTGTCTTCTTCTGTGGTGGCAATGGGTGCACAATCCAGACTGGAGACCTCTTGCCAAAAAGGCTCAGCACCCAGCGGGGAGGGCAGGCTGTACTGCATGGAGGCCGGTGAAAGAAGCTCTTCCTGCGCGAGCCCATAACCTGGAGCGAGACAGAGAGAGGCACACTGATACCCGGCCCCCCGCCTCGCTCCCCACCTCACCCCCATAGCATCAGGACCCTGGGAGGGGGTATGTGCCCCTGCCCAGGAACTGGGCATCTTAGGGGATGAGTAGAGGAGGCTGAAGGGACAAATGGGAGAGGATTGAGAAGGGAGAGAGGGGGAGGGCCAAGACAATAGGAGCTAGAAGAAATGTGCACGGAGCATAGGACAAGAGAGCAAGGGCAGCTTTTAGAAGTGGGGTTGTCAAGCTCAATCAGCCAGCGCTGACAGTGAGAGCAGCAGCGGCAGCAGCAGCAGACACAGCCAGATGGACCGAGAGACTGTGACTGAGGTTCGAACCCAGCAGTGACTGATGCTGCTCTGCTGGCTGCCACCTGCAGGGGAGACGGAGAGGAATTACTTACACTTGTCCAGCAGGGACACACCCTCTCTCTGGCTCATCCTAACACGCACATCCAGTCACTCTCATAAAAGCATGCATTCAAACCCACTCAAAAACAGGCAGGTTAATATTGTTATCAGGCTGGATAGCATGCACGCAGGCAATCTCATATTCTCCTTACACACAGGTGCACAGACACACACTCTCTCACACCACTCTACACAGCTGCTTGTTCTTTCACTGACACATACATTTATTATAATGTATTCAATACACCACAGCTAAATAAACATTAAAGTTATCATATTGTTAATAGTTATGCAAACACAATTTGTAATTATTTTTCTTTGGAAAAGACACACAGTTGCTGCCTAAAAAAAAATTACGAATTAGTATTTCAAGAGCAAATATATAAGTTAGTGAAACTGGGTGTTGTTAATGTGCTGTGGACTCAGGTCACTCCTACAGCCGTTTCTCAAAGACACTTTGAGGAAATATTTTGCCTATTGTGCGAAACTGCTTTGGTATGACAGAGCACAATATCAGACTGTATGAAGACGACTGTACATAAACAAAAAACCAAAACATACAAACACAGCTAAGTTTTAGAATCTATTTTCTCTACAATATTCATTCTGAAGTTGTGCTTGAAGTTGACTTGAGGAAATGTGTAGAGCGGATGCAACAAAAGAATGGCACTTTATTTTAGGCAACGCATGAGTGGATGTTTGACTATAAAACTATATGAGTTATTAACAAGAGAATGAAAAAAGAGGACGATAACAGTGCAAAGCATGCAGTACTTTGAGAAGGGAGGATGACTCTCCAAATGCATGACCAGAAGGAGAGAGAGAGAGAGAGAGAGAGAGAGAGAGAGAGAGAGAGAGAGAGAGAGAGAGAGAGAGAGAGAGCGAGAGACTGCATATACTGTATAGTGGGGACGATACTGCAAAGCACAGGGTGTAACATGATTCATGGTTGGCAGCAGACGAATGCTGAGAGCGCAGGAGATATTTGAGACTCCAAGTGGCAAAAAGAGACCCCTTGTCCTACTTTCTCTTTCACTCTCCAAACTACTGTGACTTGTCTGTACAAAGTGTTAAACATGACTAAAAACAGAATTTTTTTTTTCATGTTTTGTCCTCCAAAAATAAATAGCTGTGACGACCAAAATATAAAAGAGTAGTCCTTTGGTGATTATGACAGATTAAGTTATTATTTGCTGTTTTTTGTAAATTTGCTATTCAAAGTTTGGGATTATGAAATTTGAAATCTGAGGGATATTGTTGAAATTAGGATTACATTAATCTTGGAGATACAATTGCAATGAAACCAGTTTTCTTTTAAGTCCTCAGATGAGCTGACACAGCTCATTAGGGATTACGGGCTGATCGAAATGTAAGTCGTGATTCATTGCTAATAAGCTAATGTATGAATGTCTGCTTGAATAGAGTAACATGTGCTTTAGATAACAAAATCACCATGACTTTACTTTACTGGCTAATTAAAATGTGCATATGTTACTGATAAAACTAAACAATGTGCAGTAATAATGTACACATGTCAGTCTTTGAGAGATGTACTCCTGCACTGTGTGGTTCTCCAATGGAAAACTAGAAGGACCTTCCAACAGTGGCATCTGCATTGACTAAATGGGGCCTGTTATAGAATAGAATAGAATAGAATAGAATAGAATAGAATAGATAGAATTGAAAACACATTTTTCTTTATAATTCAAAAAGGAAATTCTTCATAAAGGACCCTGCCCACCATAAACATTCACCGGTTCTCCTTGCTGTTTTCATTAAAGATTCTCTACAGACTCTACAAATCCCTCTTACCAAATGAAAAGAAAAATAGCTTCTACCCCAAGAAGACAGGTTTATCCTACCCCATCCTCTAGTCAATGCAATAATCCACAATCCCATGTACTTATCTTATTATATTAATTTATGCTACCAGCAACATACTACCAAACATATGGCATTGCTGAATTGTATTTTATTCAACCTAGTGTGCCTGAAAAACACATTGGTGTATTTATATTCACTGTATAATGAGATCTGAAGCCATGTTTTATGAGTTTGCTGTTTTTGGGCAAACAACATAAATATCTGAATGAAATTTTTTGTTTGCGATATGTATGGCATGAAATGAGTTTTTGAGAATGGTGGTGAATTAAGGGCAGTAAAAAGAGAGAGAAAATGATGAGAGCAGAATATAAAAAGGTGCTTTTGATTGCCTGAGCTCCCCAATGTAAATAAAATGTGTACATAGAAATAAGTGAAGCTTACATACAAACATATGTAAAGGAAATACACTTTTTCGCACAGACACAGTGGATATACATGTACATGGAAGACATAAAGCCTTTCACAAAGTAAAAGACATATATAGACACCCATACTAATACACGCACAGACTGATTTCAGATTTGACATCAAATAATAGAGACATTTACACCAAAGTGTGTAACAGTCATTTTTGAACAACATAAGAACAGTCAAAAAGACATTGAAAATGTGTATTTCACACAAAAAACCATGGACACTTCATATAGAAATTAGTGACACACAAAACAACCACAACATTCATACATGAACAGAGCAAACACAAGTAACGTATCACAAAAAAGGTCCAAGGCCTTTTTCAACCCCCCCTTGAGGACAGATCAGTGAGGAGTAATAGAGACAGACTTGTAGTGTCATTCTCAGTGTGCATGCCATGCACAGACACATGTCTGTAGGTCAAGCAGCTTTAGGTGCAGTGTCCAGTGCAGTGTGCTCCAAGCATCATCTCCAACAAGCCAGAGTTACTAATGCCCCTCATCCCGGTGTCTCCATGCAAACACAGGGGGAGATGAGCAATGAAAGTCAGGTGCACATGCTGACATGCAGGATCGCAAGGAAAGAAGGGATGGGAAAAACAGGGAAAGGACAGAGAGAAAAAGAGAAGGGCAGCAAGAGAGGAAGAGGAGTATAAAAAAGGGGTGATGAAAACAGACAGAAACAGTGAGAGAGAGCGAGGGTCACCTCCCCCCTCCCAGTGGGTGCTGAGTACACAGTCTGTGTGAGGGGTGTCCGGCACAGAGCGGACATTTAAATAAAGGTGGGGTTTCAAGAGTTAAAATAAAGAAAAATGCACTAGTCGCAAATAAATAAAAGCTAGAGATGTGGGTCAGAGGTCAACATGAGGTCGGCATGAGGTCAGAGTTCGGAGAGGAGTGAGAAGGAGGAAGAGTAGGGCGGCTAGGCTGCAGATGACATGTCCAGAGAAACACAGAGAGAGGGACAGATTCACAGGGAATGAAAACAGGGCTCCCAAAAGAACATTCAGTGCACCAACATTAACCCTACAAAGACTCAAACTACTCCCCATGCAGAAACAAGCAGACAGAATAGAGATGCCCCTTCACAGAGGTCTGAAAGAAGAGGTGTCACACTATCAGCATTTAGGTTTTGTGTGTTCTCACTGGGATATAATGAACCTCAAACATATGCTTACCTACTGAAGAGGTGCACTGAATTACTATAAAGGAAAAGTGAAATCTTACAGATATTTTAACAAAGTAAAGAAAACACTTTGTGTAAAAACACTACATCAGTGAGAACAACTAATGGCTGCATGTTGGACGACTATACTCAAGATTACCAAGTACAGTTTGTGATTTACTGGAACGGTGTGAGGGCTATGCCTCCTCTGGTCTACACATCCCCCTAACCTCTGTTCAAATATATTTTACTACAGCTACTTCACCAGCAGACAAAAACACAAATTGAAAAAAGTATTTCAAAGTCAAAGTAAAGGGCTCTTACACGTGGCATGAAAGTCAAGATCGTAACTTAAGGCATAGTCACATAGATTGCCTCAAAACAAATAGTACATTTCATGTTGAAATCTCGTTTTCCATAATTAAACATATTATTGTTAATAGCAGGTCCTCAGGCAATAAATGACAAAGATGCTAGTTAAAGGTTTTGACTTAATAAAGTAAAATAAAAGTGGCTGTAAATTTCAGTGTTAAGCATTATATTTCTACTGAAAAATATTTAGCACAAATACAGTATTTAAAAATTATTGTAAAACCTTGTGTTTTAATCATATTTTTAAACTAGATTTTAGGTATTAAATGATGGACACCCCACTGCCACTAAATACCCCTGAGTCTCATCATCATAGAAACATCCCCTCCTCTGCTTTTGTAACAAAATTGTACCCTGATCATGGCAGAGTTCTTTAATAAATACTATACTTTCACTGGTAAGCAGTAAGCAGTGTTATCCATTAACTTATATCCTTTCACACTGTGATCAGTGAAGCAATAGTAACTGATGGATAAAGCGCATGTTTCTGCAGCTGATGTAAAGCTACTGGCATCAGCTTAGCGTACAGGAAAGAGAACAGAACAGAGGAAATTACTCTGATTTAAAAACAATAGAAAATGTCCCTAAAGACAATGGCCAACTTGTCTTTCAGCAATATAAAATGATCAGGTTTTACAGGCCACTAAAGTGATTACAAAGCTGAGCTAATGACTGGCTGCTGATGGCTGAGCTGTATCATAATAATATCTAACTTCAAAGAGGCAACTAGTTATTTTTAATTGCAGTAACCAGTTCCAGATTTATTTTCTTCTTGTTTTTAGTAGTTTTCTTTATTTTTATTTTACATACACTTGAAAAAATTGAAATAATTTCCAAGTCAATACTGTGCTTTTGAAACAAGAATAAAGGCAATTATTTATGCTATAATCATTTCAAATCTATATACGAAATCAATTGAGGAAAGTACCGTAACATTTAAACCCTCCAATTTAAAGCAGGAACGGCTTTTGGGAGACGGGTAGTCGACAGATAGACAGAGAAGACAGATACACGGTTATCAGATTCACTGCACTTGTGATCTGAATGTCTCCCTTTTCACCCGTTGACCGTCATGGTTGCATTCGTATGCATTGTTACATCTGTGATTATTGCTCCAGTTTTCACAGCGAGGACCTGTCACCTGTCAGACTAACTCATCATCTGCATCGCATGCAGAGAGGAGAAGTCGGTCCAGGTGGAATGGAGAGCTCACGCCAGTCCATAAGTGAAAATGGAGTCAATAAGATGTAGCATACAGTATGCATGTATGAATGAAACCATGAGGAAAAAGAGTCAAAGACCGAGGATGGACAACTGGTAAGAAGACCAGATATGCTAGTTATTGTTATGATTTATATGGGCTGTATCATGTATGACAAAGACAGAATATCACGGATATCATTTACAACTCAGAATTTTAAAAATATGCATTAAAAATCTGAAATATTGTTTCCTTTCGTAGGCTGATCATGTCGTTTGTTCAGTATGGGCAGAACATAACTCATCCATCTTACAAACTCCAGATACAGAAAATAAACCTTAACTATTTAGGACATGATAGGTAATTTATTCCTGTGTGATATCAATACAACAGGCCCCAACATTCACCACGTCACCATCATTTTCTGTATAGTTTTCTGTATTTTCCAATCCCACTATGGTGGTACATAAATGAGGCATGTAATGAATGACCAAAGGTTTTACTGTAGTACAGTAGGAGTGTCCTGAGTCCTTCTGCTTGCTGCTGAGGTAAAAACCTGCAAAAGTGTGATGTTTGTGGCAGCTTTCATACACAAGAGCAATACTGGAAATAAACAGGAGCACGTGAGACAAAACAAGAAGGGTTTAGAAGGGTACAAACTTAACTTTGTTTGTTGAGGACATCGGGTGGGGGGGGGGACGTATGTTTATTTGGAAAGTGTCTCAGGGTCAAGGCAGAAGGGGACAATGAGGAAGGGGATGCACTGTGGAATCTGGGGAGGGAGCTTACCATTGGTAATACCAGGGGAAAGGTGATCTCTCTCGTTATGTCTGCGTCTGCTGAAGTCACGGGAGCCTTGTCTCGTAGGCTGAGCCGGCTGACCCGGCTGACCCTCCAGCATATTGATGATGTCCATACGATCAACGCTTTTCAGAGCGGTGTACAAGGTTTCCACTGCAGTGAAGGAAATAAAGTTTGACTGAATTAACGAGCAAAAACTAAATTAAGATAAGTAGCGCACCCAGACGTCACAGACTCACTCTTGGCCCTCTTGCCCTCTCGCGTGGCCCACAGGTTGAGCAGCGCAGAGCTCTGCTCCAACAGTGAGTTGGGATTCTCCACACGAATCTTATTGATGTCATCCACACTGAGCTGGAGCTCACGTGCCAGCTCTGTTTAGCAAATAAGAGAAAGATCAAGGAAGCAAGGGAAATATTTCTATGATTTAGAGTATGAGTAATGCTGTTGTGGCACACACAGCATTGCTCTTGCAATGAGGCGCTGCCTCACAGTGGCTCTATCCAGCAGAGGTGGTACACTGTGTAAAATGGCGATGGCTCTTGGCAGGGAGGCAGAAGATAATTAGCGTCATTGGCTGAGCACCATGTTATAACTTTGTTTAATCAGCAGGCAAGCTTGTTCGACAGAAGGTAAACATGGTGTACCATACATGACAAACTTTTGTGAGTTTGCACAGTTTACTCACCAGCCCAGCTCAGTCCCAATTGCTCTGCGATCACAGCCATCTTCAGTTCTGTCCTTTCCATGGCTGTCATGGATGCTATAGAAATCAGAAGAGAATCTGTAAAATGCTGTGCATTAGTGGGTTTCACCATGTGGGTGGGGATAAGTGCAGTGCTGGTAAAAATATGAGGTTGGGGAAAAGACTTTTCCAAGCATTTTTTATTTAAAAGAATCAGATGAAAAAAAGTGTAGAATATCCCTGCTGTAGATGAACTAAAACAATAAAAATCACATTGTTCCTTATGATTTACTAACATAAAAAAGTAAATAGAAGGTACAGTTTTTTTAAAAGTAGTGAGATGATCATACCCATAGCAGGCTCATTCAGAGCACTGTATCTTTCTCTTAATGCCAGTGGGGTCAGAGTTCGCCTCCGATCTTCACTCCCAATAATCTGCCAGCAGCAAGCAAAAACCACACAATGCACCTCAAAAATAAATAAATCAAATACCGGGTATATGTATTTTGTTTGTAGCTAAATCTGAACACTTTACCTTGATACATGGAGGCATAGTGATATTGAGGTTACAGAGGACATGTTGACTGTCCTCATACTTGGTGGTCTTGCGCAGGAAAGACAGAAATCCAGTGGGCTCTTTACTGCTGTCCCTCACCTGAGAAACACAAATACAGAGAGCAATGACAGCACAAAGAAAGATTCATAAGAAAAACAGAGACAAAGCTAACAGAGTTACTGTGAGCAAAAAAACAAAACAAAACAAAACAAAAAATGAGAACAAAAAAACTCAAAAGGCAGCACCTTGACAGAAACAGGAAGACGGTTGTCTCTGAAGGCCTGGAAGCTGAAGCAGCGAGGCTGCTGGGCGGCCTTCCTCACAGGTATGAGATTCCCTGAACACTCCAGGTGTAGCGGCATTCCTTCCATCACCTGCATGACGAGTAAGATCAAGTCACCAAAGTAAAGAGTAATCGCAATATATTTCTAGTTTATTTGACTTTAATTTTTATTAAGAATTCTAATTTGATGACGATCCTTTTTCACTAAAGTAGTGACCATTGAAAAAAATCACAAGATAAAGAAAACCCAACAGGACAGACACTAGTGCCATACAAATGACTCTGTGATGAGTCACACTTTGTTCGGCTTGTATGTTATAAAACACTCCAATGATTGTTGCGTTAATTCTTTCATATGCATGCATGCTACCTTATCAGAGTGATATTTCAATACATGATAAGCTTGGGTTATATTTTTAGCCTGCTAAATCTAGTCTCAGACAGATGTAATTTGTTTTTGCCATAACATCATGACTGTTTTTTTGACCAATATTTATTTTGTGAAAATTACAGAATATATTTTCAAAGGAAGTATCAACCATTCTTTCAAATATAGTCCTGATGATAAATTTGAATTTATTCATTAATATGAGTGTTTCTGGGTTGAGATCAATTTGAAAACGATTCAAGGTGCAGTGGTTGAAGAGGCAGTCTTTCCAAAATTCATCTAAAATTTTGTCATATTAAAAAACAACCATTTCAAGGAGCATCGCTGGCAGCTTGAATGATTTAAATAGTTCAAAATACCAGAACCAGGAAGTTTACTCAGTATTACTTTGTTGACAAAATTTTTTTTTAGCTATTTTGCATTTGTAAGCAAATGTAAACATGCATTGTATATAACATGAACAACATATCACAATATTTCATAATTCTATTTTAATCAAATAACATCATAAATCCAAAGAGTCTTCCAATCATTTTTCTTGTCTCTGCACTGACCTCTATGTCTCTGCTGCGAGCGACCTCTGTGAAGTTCTCATGTTGTTCCAGAGTTTTGTCCATCTTGTCGTCAGTCATGCAGTAGCATCGCAGACGACCCTCACGGAGCTCATTCATCTTTGCAAACACCACAAATTTAGCCATGTAAGGTACAGCTGACAGCTCTCTGTACAGCAAGTTGGCAAAAGACACAGCCTCAGCTGTTCGAGGACAGTCCGCCAGCCAGAATCTGAAAAACAACCACAAGGATGCAAATGTGTAGCAGAAACTACCAGGGATGATCTCATATTGCAAAAAACTTTCATTTTGCTTTCAAGGTACAAATGCTAGGAAACTGTGACTAAATTTACCGTGCTGAAACGTTGGTTGTGAAACTGGCACAGTCACTGGCATAGACTAGTTTGGTAGTGCCAGTGATGTCCTCCCATTGAGCTGGGGCTGTCCCACCTAGGGGTTAGATTGAATGAGAGAGCCCAAAGTGATCAAAGGTTATCAATGTTTAAAAAAGAGAGGTCACGTTTAAAAAAAAAAAAAGTTACAGAAAAAACCTGTTCAATCAGCTCAGACACTGACATTGCCCTTCTTTCGTCATAAAGACAATAAACTGACAGACACAACAACTCGCCAGACCTCACGCCACCAGGCCGCAGTACCTATGACAGAGCAGAGCAGACGCAGGCTGGTGGTGTCGCCCTCGCCAGAGTCCCGGGGACTGTCCCTCCAGGACGGGGGCAAGGGTATGCGCAGGCCGATGGGTCGGTGGAACTTGCGCCGTCGAGGCTCCACAGTGACCACGGGGCTAAAGTTTGCTTGGTTACCCAGCAACTTTGCAACCAGCTCGTCTGGAACTGGCTGAGCCTGAGGTTTAAAATAAGTGATGGAGAAAGGGGGCGTAGACAACAGGAGCACAGATTTGATGATGGAAAAGAAACAAAGAAGTATGAGGAGGTGATAGGGGTGGGGAAAAAACGGTTGGGATATAAGGACAGCAGTGACAAAAAAAGGATAAAAAAAAAAACCAAACCAAAAAAGGGAAGCCAAATCAAGAAAAATTAAAGATGAAGAGAAAGGGAGAGAAAAAGGCCAGAGTGAATAAAGTATCACAAAATTGAAACCTTACATATTTAAGAACAATACCAACACACCTGGTTTGTAGGACTTTCTTTATTGTAAAACGTAACAATGTGTGTTAACAAGAGCCTTTTTACATTAATACAGGAGTTATCAGAGAAAAAGGCACTGAGTTTTTCACGTCATTCACATAATCACTACAGCAATATTTAATT
>OMNM01034320.1:0-14477 GCA_900302745.1 Parablennius parvicornis | reverse complement strand
TTTCAGTTTTTTATATATATATATATATATATATATATATATACACAGACACACACACATACGCACACCTCAGTATTACAAGACAGAAAACTAAATGAAACTCAATGTCTTTGGTTTGGAAAAACATAATGTACAAGGTGCGTCTTTGCGTCACTGACTCAACGTGTCAGTTAAAATAAATGAACTGTGGCTCATCTGTAAGGTGCATCATAGTGAAAGCCTACTCTGATACTTCACTGACTAAAACACTAAACTGCTTTGAAGTCCTGTGATATCTGTCAAATGAAGAGATGCAGCATTGAAGTGAGCAGTGTCTGCAAAGTCTGAAATAAAATGATCCTTTATGTTTTGTAGTCACTTTCACGGTTTGTTTTCTCGGCGCTGAACAGACGCAGCATCACGTGGTGTGGCGGATAGTCTGTCATTTATTTACAATGTATTTACAATATGAGCGATAACTGGGATTAAGATACAAAACAAAAACACACATTTCCTTCAAGGCTTTGCACGTTCACGAACAATCCGTCTTCTGCTGTTTACGACCCAACTCCAAAGTTTCCGGCTTTTTCTGCGACCTCCAGTGCACTCTTCAGATTCTGATCGAACAGCTCACACCTGACAGACAAAAGAAATCCAGAACTTAAAAGTGTTGAACCGGCAGATATTCTGAACTCTGTGTGACGTGATTGTGATCCTCTTCTTTACCTGATGGGCATTTCTAGAGAATAGAAAGGATTCTTCAGGGCAAAGTCTGAGTAGATCTCATAAATCTTCCTCAACAGCGCATCAATACCAGACTGTCGGGGGTCCGCCATCACAATAAACTTTATCCCTGAGAAAACAAAAGAACGGCAATGAGTTACAAGAAGCTGTTAAAGTCAAAGGGATGATTTGATGATTGGTTGATTTGCTTTGCTTTAACTAATTGCAAAATGTAATTCTTCATTCAAATGTTTCTCTCAATCACATACTGCCTGCAGCTAATCATATATGATGCTTTAATTTAAGAAAGTTATTTTATAGATGAGCATTTGATAAAATGGATAATTTAGCATCTTCATTCATAAGAACATTTGCAAAAATCACTTTCATCACAAAACATTTTTAGTGAAAAACTAGATTTGAAGAAATCATAAGTTGATCCACTGCAGCTGCTTAGTAGAAAAAAAATGTATGTTTTCACCAACAGAAATGTTTTTGATTTCTTCTGATGTGATTGGATTCAATCATTAAAGAAGGGAAACCGGATTATTCAGAGTTCCAGTGAAAGGTGAAGTGAAGAGCAGTCGACTAAATTATTCAAAATATGTTAGTTTAGAACCCGAGTTTCAATATTTTATCCAAAAGCAAAGACAAATAATCTTCCCTCTGGCATGCGACACTGACCTGTGAGAGTCTGGAAGCAGTGGAGTTTGAAGACATCAGTTTCGAGCATCTCGATACCTGAGCTGCCAACTTCAGGCGACAACTGGGAACCGATCGCAAACAACCTGCAGAAAACAAGTCAGTAGAGGGTGTTTGCTACTATTGGTTGTCCTTTATTTCTGTGGTTCACCTCCGAAAAGGAACTCATAGGATCTGAGCCAGATGCATTGTTTTCATATGCCAGTGCTCTGTGGTTTATTTCAAATTCCAGACATGTACAAGGATCACCTGCCAAAATACTTTTGCAGTTTATGGTCTGACAAAATTCTAATCTTGTTTACAATTTTTCCTCCAAGCTTTATTTAAACTTGATGTTAAGATGACACCTTTTTCCATTTATTAGGACTAAAGTTCCCCTTCATCTGTGTCAAACAGTGAATGTTAAATGGATTTCTCTTACATAACATGTTTTTATCGCTTTACCAGACTCAAAGTCTTTGAAAATTGAAGTGTATTAGCGGCAGTTTGGGGTTTAATGTCTAAGAATAATGTGATATACAGACAAGGTGCTTTGCAGATTGAACCACCAACATTAGGATTTCAAGACAAGCGGCTCTACCAACTGAACCTCAGAACCCAAGTAAAAAAAATACAAAAAAAAACTATTTTTGAGGGACACATGTAAAAGCTGGGTTAGCTAAAAGTCCTTGTTAACGCAAAAGACCAAAAGTGTCATATGAAACACCGCACTGCTGAAGGTTTACCCTTTTTGATTTCAGCAAGTTTTTTTTTTCCAGTGTTCCCTAATTTTTGTGGACGGAAACGTCTGCTTGTGATGCAACACCAGTAGAATGAGATACTTCCTCTAAGAAGGGCCATATTGGCGATGGTATGTTCAGGTTAAATCAGATTTCATTGTATTGTTATTTAATCATTTCAGAGGGTGGTAAGTAGCGGTCTTGTACAAAACCTTTGATAAAAAGCATATTTATATCAGCTTATTGCTGAATTATGTCTCTGTGTCGATGAGAATCGAGTACGACTCACGAGTGGAACATAGAAGCCAGCATCAGCTTCTCGTTGGAGCTGAGACGAGCCCGACCGAAGCGGATAGACACCGGATAGTTAGCGGAGTCTTTCAGGTATAAGAGGATGTCCTTCCCATCTGCTGTGCTTTTTCCCATCACATCTACTCCGTTGATGGACAATACTGCGTGGCCCACTGGGAAAGCAAAACACCAAGGTTCAGATACACAAAGGAGTCAGGTCAGATCAGACTCTGTCATTGTGGAAGGTTGCAAACCCATTATTGTAATTTATAAAAGTAAATCCTGAAAATAATTTCAACAGGAAGTGTAAAGCTAGAGTTCACTTTAAATATATATATATTTTTAATAGTTTTTCTTCAAAGTCATTTAGCACCAATTTAGCTGCTAAGGGGTGCAAAATTAAGTCACATGCACCATTTTTAAAAACATGATTCATTTTACTAAACCATTTAGAGTTTTCTTAGAAATGTTCCACTTCTGCATTAAGATTTGAACAGGCTATAGGTTGGAAGTGTTTAGAGATTAAGACATACTGTAAATGAGGAAAATGTTTAATATGACCTAAACTTTGTAATTAAAGTGAATATATATGTACTTTGCGTATAATGACGTCAGAATAACATAATAGGTTACAGTCACAGTCTTACAGAAAAAAATCATCTTTAAACAAACAAAACCCCAACATAAATAATGTTGAGCTTTAAACGTATGCAACTGCAGTTTAAAACATATTTTTGTCTCCGTTCTGGTGGGCAAATCTGTTTCATTTTCTTTTAGATTACATCATGAAAACAATAAGGAAATCAATGGGATTAGCAGTTTTTTGGGGGGTTTTTTCCCCTCCAATATATCCAATAGATTCTGATGTACTTGTGATACACTGCCTAAAACTCTCCAGATATCTTAAACATACACGATCATCTAAACTACTCAATGTTGGAGATCGTCGCACGATGCTAATGGGACAAGCTAACTATTTACCTTTGATTCCGTCCCTCTGTCCGAACGACACGATCACCTTTTCATCATGGTGCTTCAGCACCAAGTCTAAAGGATAGCTGAATGTCTTCTCCGCCTCTGCTCTCGGCACATAGTTGTCATATTGGTATATTAAACCTCCGGCTTTATTCACCACGTACACACTGAAGATCACCATGTTTGCAGCGTATTGCCCAGCTGACAGCGCGGTCACGTGACCGAGCCGTCAGATATTTAGTAACGCAATAAAGCAATACATTGAAGGCGTTAATGTTGCTGTAGATGTAATAATAAAATGAATGCAGGGCAGTGTAGTAGATGTATGATGAAGGTGATCATGTTCTCTATTTTCTACCAATTTGGTGTGAGAACTACAAAATAATGAAGAACTCAAACTCCCATAATTACCTTGACTTCCGCATGTACGGGTTGTCTAAGGGGCTTCTGCACGGACTAGCTTCCTTTCGCTCCGACATCTTGACGAGGAAACATGGTGAGGAAAGCTACTGCACGTTTAATTCAACAAAATCTAACATTTTCGCCTTAGTTTTAACATCACCTGCGCTGTAGCAAGTTGGAATATGTTGCGTTAGGGTTCTGTTGCCCTACGTTGTGAAAGTGACCTGCATATAAAGCGCGTAATGGTGACTTTTAAGTCCGTTAGCCGAGGAGCTAATCCCCCACCACGCTTTTAGCTTTCCCGAGTTCAGCGTTCATGACCTGAGTGCAGCCTAAAAACAAGACTTCCAGAACGATAACACGTTAGGAAACACGTAATTGGTGATCATTCTCAACCCAACAATCCCCCTTGATTGTGTATGGATCAGTGCATTGGCTGTGTGACTAGCTGGGAAGACAAGGCCGATTTATGTCGGACTGACGAGCTGCCCTGAACCTGCCGGATGCTCTTGAGACGCACATTGTCATCCCGGCTCCTAACAAGCACCTTTTATCTCAGTCTAATATTTGAATTTAAACCCAGTAAGCCTGATCCCTGCCAACTTTAAATTCACTCCCTTCTGTTTCCAGCCTCCCAAACCAGACAAGAAAAAAGACGCTGGAAAGTCCAAAAAGGACAAAGACCCAGTCAACAAGTCTGGAGGCAAAGCCAAGAAGAAGGTAAACGCTGTGTGGTTGATATGCTTACTAATATCAACATGGCAATTGTATGGAACTAAAAGAAAACTGCATCTTTGAATGTTTCTGACGACGATTGTGTGATTCTGAGCAGAAGTGGTCCAAGGGTAAAGTGAGGGACAAGCTCAACAACCTGGTCCTCTTCGACAAGGCCACCTACGACAAGCTGTACAAAGAGGTTCCCAACTACAAGCTCATCACACCCGCCGTTGTGTCTGAGAGGCTGAAGATCCGCGGCTCCCTGGCCAGGAACGCTCTCCAGGAACTGCTCGCCAAAGGTGATCATCATCATTTCAGTTTAGATCCCCACAGTGTGCTTGTGATATGTTCATCTTTGGCTACATGTTTGGTTCAACAAATATGACACGGATAGACTGATAATGGGCTTGAATATCAGACAAGTGTGGCTTATCTGGATGAAGAGTTGCTTTTCTTGGCAAGAAAAGTTAAGTTCACACTTGCATGTAAATAGGTTGAAATAATGAACACATTTCAGGACATTGAATGCACCTCGGAAGTGCCATACAAAGGGGAAAGATGTTGATATCCCTACATAGTCATTTAAAAGAGTTATACATACTGAAATTTGAAAGATATTTTCAAAAATGAGGTTAAACTAAAGTTTCAGGACACATGTTTTCAAAGCAAGGTCATAGAACATTTTGTGCCGCTTGTTAAAGCCAGGTTCCCTGTCTACTACAAATGTGTTCAAACTTTGGCCAGCTGTGGATTTTAGATAAATATTCCCAGTGACTGGAGGTCAGTTATTCTGTGAATGAGGGCTTGGAAAAATGTTTCCGTCAACTCTCCTGGAAGGTTCAACTCGCCACATTTCTTTCTGATGTAGCTCGAGCTGATTGGAGCATTTATAACAATGCTACTTGTCAACTAAAGAATAAAGTGCAACATTAAGCTCATTCAATGAACATTTCCCCGAGTCATCAGCAGACTGGCTGTGTGATGTTTATAGGCTCTCGCTGCGAATGTATCCAGGCCGGATTCGCTCCTTATTTGTTCATTTGTTTCACAGTGACACTGATGTTCATGGTTGTTATACAACGAGTCTGCTTTTCATTTTCAATGAGATCATTTGGCCTCATAAAAGCAAAGACTTCACGACAGTAGTGGCTGTTTGTCAATATCAAACTGTCACGTGTCAGAGTTTAAAGTGTTGGATATCTGCAGCACTGACTCATTAGCTTGCTTTGAAGATTACATTTAATCTTTCTCTAAAACATGAGCATCTCATAGATTCACATTTTTAATCATCTTCTGGGTAATTGATTTATTGCTTAATAGTTTAGATTAATATAAACTGAAGTTTGAAATATTTGCTTGGAACAGAAGTGGTGCTTGAAGGTCTTGTTTCTTTGTCTTGTTTTTCAGGCATGATCAAACTGGTGTCCAAACACAGAGCTCAGCTCATCTACACACGTAACACCAAGGGTGGAGACGAGGAGGCTGCGGCAGAGAAAGCATAATCAGGTAATGCAAAAGGAAGAAACGGCCTCATTGTACTTTTTATTTTCCCTACTAAGCTGCAGCCTTTAACATTTACTCTTTTTTTTTTCCTCAGGTTCTTCAATTCGTGTCCTGTGATGAGCTGTTTGTAATGAAAGGTGAATAAAAAAGTAAAAAACACTCAGCTTTTTGTCTTCACTCTTCATGTATCAAACTTTTTCAACATGCCAGTATAAAATCTTCAGGGTGGTGTAATGTAGAGCTGCTTATCCGTCATGTTATACAAGTTCAATTCAATTCAAGATATTAAAACATCCAGCTTTTCGCGACGACGCGTCCTGATTGTGATCTTCACATGATCAGGTCTGTGTTGTTTGTCATGAAGAGACAGAACCTTCTCAATTGGTTGCAGAAGATAAGCGTAGTTTTAAAGTTCAACTTAAGAGTCTCTAGTAATGTTGCCGCCTCGTCGTTATTCTCAACCGGAACCTGTTCATAGTCATTAAAATCCTCTTCCACGTTCTCATGCTTGGTTTGAACATCAGCAGCTCATATTGTCCACTTTCTTCCTCCATATTTATTTGCTATTTGTATACATATAAACCAGATGGCCAAATGTTATTTCTTGTGCCGAGTTTGAAAGGATCAAAATAGAATTGGAAGACACTACCAGAGTGATATGAAAAAGACCTGCCGCTGAGTTACAAACATGCTTGAATTGTCTTTAAAAAAAACAAAGTACAGATATTAACATGTTTTTTGCCATCAATCTCGCATTGTGGACATCGTACCAAAATACAGATCTCCTGCTGTGTGATGCACTGATCAGCTATAATTTATGTTCTGGCGATTAGTTCTAAATAAATCCTTTATAAATAACTGCAATATGCAGAGATTAGACAAGTGTTAAAAGTCAGTCGTCTTCTCGTCTTTAATTCAATGGAGACCCGGTTCCTGTTTGTCCATTTGAGTCTTTGGGGACACGCTGAACCCTGCACTACTCGCATGCCTTCCATGGCCGCTGTCTCGGTGTGTATGAATGTGACTGATGATGTAGAGGCAGCAGCAAATTAGCTACGTAAGGTGAAATTAATAAACATTTATACCAGTTTATAGCTCAAACAACTGAATATTGTTTCTTTCAGCTTCCAGAGCTATGACTGATCTGTGTGATTCACTGATGCTTTAATTCTCATTAGTGATGAGTGTTATTGTTTCGAATATTCCCCGAACTGACAACAGGGATCAAAGACATAAACCACACTGAGAAAGTTAGAATGGTAAAGCTGTGGTAACAAATCAAATCCTCCAAATCGATATTAATAAAGGGCAGAGATTACTGCTTCAATAAAGACCAGAAGTTTAAAGGTGGCCGTTAATGTGGCCGCATGAGTCATGCTGATCCAGATTCATCTCTGTAATAAACCTTTTAACAGCTTAGGCTTAATGTACCTGGTGTGAAAAGGAAGTCTTAACTCATTCAGCAGATCTAAGTATGCCACGCAAGGGAACGTGAATATTGTACAAGTTTGAAAGGAGCACACATGCACGGCTCCTTCAGTGTGATGCCTTCACTTACTGTCAGTAGTAGAAACCTTCACATGCACAATGTTGTTCAGTGTTGTCATCCAGTAAATGTAATGGGACTCTTGACTCCACTGATCCAGTTTCTGGTATAGGATTTTCAACCGGGTTCGGAGAGATTCATCTTTTATGCTTTCTCGTTTGTCTGCTGAGAGCCGCGGGCGTCCAAAGGTTATGAGATATTGATAAGAATGCTACTAAATGAAGGAGCTATCTTTGCTGCCAAATGTATGCTCAGGGCAGGAAGATGCGAGGCGTCGTGGTGATGGATGCTGTCAGGCCGGCGCTTTGTCACAGCAGCACCTCAAGCAGCTCCAGCAAAACAAACTGCAGGTTTCACACCAGCGACAGACGAACCATCCGTCAGCCCGGGAGAGCACAAACACAATCCTAACTCTGACTTCTCATTATAGTGGCTCTTTAGTATAAAACTGTAACTTGCAGCAACACTCAGTACACGTTTCCTCTTTTCACAGTTCTTTATGTTGCTATTTTCTCCGCCTTAATTCGGATCTGTTTGAAAAAGTAATACTTCTTTAAACTCAGTGTTGTTGCTAATCACTTACATATCCTGGGGTGTAATAATTCACCATAATAATGAGTTTTCATGCAGTAGATTGAATATAATTCATGTGGGGTTTTTTTTTTATCTGAACAATGATCTCTTAATAAAAAAAGACCTGACATTAAAAAGAATTAAAATCTTAAAAAATATATAAGTATTTTGTTCCAATAATTAGGTCAGAAGCATGCAACATAAAATGTATATATTTTATAATACAAAATAGCATTATTACTCATATTAACCCTTTGTGGGACACTTAGTAATTTTTTTGAATTAACTGTGAAATACACCTAAATGGCACTTTTGTCAAAGCGTATTGCTGTAAAATGTTATATTTATGTGATGTCACTAAATCTAATACTATATAAATCACCAAACAAATTTTTAAAGGAATAATTCAGCACCACAGCCCTTTTCTAATTCAGTTTGTTCCAGCTGTACGTGTTGGGATAACAGCTCAAACCAGCAGGCGAGTTTGTAAGACACATACAGTACGCTGGCTATTGACCATCGTGACCAAACGTAGAAAAGTCATCTGTATTTTGTAGAATTCTGCTGTAAATCTGTGTACATATGGAAAGCAAATAACATTGATTCACATTGCTAATGCCACTTTGTGCAGGAAGGGGCAGAGAAAGTGACTGACCGCTGTCTCCTCCTACTTTAATTTCTGGTGAGACAGTTTGTTCTTCCTCACAGCTTTAACCATCAAGTAGTTTCAATTTCAGGCTGATTTCGAAATATTTTCTAATGTGTGATTTAATGAATATGAGACATTTAAAATGACCTCACTAGAATTGTGAAGGAAAATGACTCACAACATGCAGCACACACTGATCTTCCTTTGAGCGGATGTAAATACTTACCTTACGTGTGTGTGGAGAATTCTCATCAGTGTGTGAGGTGGTGATTGGGAAATCAAGCAGGTGTCAACTACAGCTCTGTTATTGCTTCTTTTCTTGACTTGTTGTTTGAAGGGGCTCACTTCCCTGTTTTCCAGTATAATTCAAAATCACTAGTTTGGATGGGCGACATGCAGACGTGCAAGTCCCTCTGTCAGTTTAGCGGCTGTTTTGATGTTAATGTGCTTCACTTTAGAGGCAGAAGGATTTGTTTCATCTCCGTTGTGGCTCCATGCCAATGTCAGAGGTACCAACACAGGTGAGAAGGCAGGAGCACAAGCACAATGAGGTACGTGTTGCACGTAATACAAAGCTGTTGGCTATTAAAAAAAAAGAAAGAAAAGATAATCACACCTCAGGTGGTCTTAGTTGTTTTATGTGTTAATTCATGAGAGGGGGGTTGTGAAAGGGATTGTAGGTGATAATGACTTGCATCTCTCTCATCTATTTCTTTTTATCATATGAGGTTTTGAATGGTTTGAATGCAAACAGTATTACATACTGTCCTTGAGAGGGACTTTTTTTAAAAAAAAACAGGAATAATAGAAATTGAAAAAAAAATCCTACTTCATCCCCTCAGAACTCCCTTCAAAGCCATAAAAAGACAAAACTACAGCTTGAGTGGAATCCACAGGAGAGACTGGACGGTGCATCGCTGTCATGTGTTAACATGAGCGACAACCCAAGCAAACAAACCACCTTTTCACTGGAAATCCAGAACTGCAACAACCAGCATGTGATTTTTAAAGAGAACAAGGGAGAAGAATGCTTCGTTTCTTCTAATCTTTACCCCCCCACCCACAAGAAAATCACGATTAAAGGAAGCAAGTGATAAAAAATTTTATATTTAGTTATTAAAAGCAACAATCTAAAAGATGTAAATGAAATGATGACAAATAAAAATGGTAAAATGAGGTATAGTGAACAGCTAGAGGTTTAAAAATTGCAGGCATGCATGAAAGGATGAGCCGTACCTCTCGTTCGCTTCCAAGGAAAAGCCTCCAGCTAGCACACCTCCCTTCATGTCTTTTGTTGTTTATGGATCCCGTAAACAACATGACATACTTTAGGGAGTCTGACATTGTGTTTGACTATATGTTTATATCTATTGCTTCTGTTTTTCCTCACTTCATTTTTCACTGTGGCGTTTGTATTTAAATTTAATTCCGGTTTATATTACAAACCATTACACTTTGGTAAATAGCTTTCACTTCTAAAGCACTTCCCCACTGATTTAACACCCCTCGGCCCTCCATACTATTTATTTATTTACTCATTCACACACACACCCAGTACATCCACACAGAGAGCAATTTGGGTTTTATTGTCTTGCCCAAGGACACTTGGACATGTGGAGATGGGGAATTGAACCTACAGCCACCCTACCAACCGAGCCACGGCCGCCTCTTTGTCTCACTGTCGTCTGTGTGACATGGCATTACAAGTGTAAATGTGCTTCTCTTAATTGTGACTGTGTTTCCAAAGAAAACAACTCCGTGTTGGTCCAGTGGTCACAGGTCTATGTAAAAGTGGGGAATTTAATGTTGTTCTTGTGTGTTTGTTCTGACATTAGCAGAAGCTAATCTCCATTCAAAGTGTGTACAAGCTGGTGAATACACATACTTTCCTTTAGATTCAAATAAAATATTTGAGACAATGCATACACTACTATAGTTGTAATTTTATGATGAAATTGTAATACTATTTGGTTCTCCAAATACTGTAAAACAATGACAGGCGAATACAAAAAAAATGATGAGATTACCCCACTCTACATATTCTGCATATAGACAACATGTTTACATTGTCAGTAATAAAAATCTTCCTTGTACGTCACAAAATCTTCTTGAATCAAGCTGTTAAGCCGCAGTTTACAGGTTTGAGTCCCTACACAGTTTGCATTTGGAAGGGCACCAATGTGAAACTTAATCCAAATGAAACATGGAGATCACACGATCTGCTTTTATGGGGATCAGCCAAACACATTCAGTTTAATAAAACCACCTACCTGAAAAATGTACTAGCCAGGGGAAAGTAGCTAAAGATTCTTGAATGCATTATCAACTTTTAACTGTGAATATGACGATCAGATCACCTTGAAAATACTGCACACTAATACAATCTGTGTTGTAACTTTCTTACTTACATCATGACTACACATGATTTAGAGGTATATCCATGTGTCACTGATCTACACTCGCTCAGTGTCATTGTATATAAAGTTAAAGAACAACGTGATTGAAATTCAAAAGTCATAAAACAATTTCCATTTCATTGACCAAAGCATGGCTGCGTTCGCTGAACGTCACCTCCTCTGACTTACAGCCCACCCTCCTCAAGGTCCACCCGGAGATAACTGAAACCCCGCTCTAACTTCATGCCGAGCCCCGACTGAAGTCTGAAATCAGAGCTGGGCTGAGCTGTGGAAGTGACTCAGTGAGTCTCATGACAAACAACTGCCTCCGTTCATCCTGGGTGGATCTGTGGGTGTGTCAGAGATATTAGAGCTCTCTGCTAATGACAAACTGTCCTTCTCTCTCTGGATGTTCCTCTCTCTCTCTCTCTCTCTCTCTCGCTCTCTCTCTCTGTCGCTGATGATGATGATGATGATATTTAAGTGTCAGTGGGATGGCTGAAAAGGCAGAGAGAGGGACAGAGTCGGTGGCTATGCAGGGGAGTGGGAGCGCCGTCTCGTGGAGATTAGTCGGGGGCTCTTCCAGAGCTGGATTTATGGCACGCAGCTGTTGAGTGGCTGACAGACGTGTGAGGAGCTCAGGCACTGCTGCCTCTCAAGCTGCTCGTACCAGCTCTGCTTACTGGTGCGTAAGAAAGAGGACTGCTGTTCCTCAACACACAACGGTGAGTACTATTCTTCCCCCGTCTTCCACAAATATCCATTTGTGCCTTTTTGTAACTCCTTTTGAAAAGAAGTCGAAGTGCTTTATGGGGTTAACCTTTCACCTACTCTACATGCTTTCTGCTTTTATCCTGCTTTAGGTCTTATTTTGTGTTCCGTTCACTTTCCTGTTTCTATGCACGTGTAGTTTTCAGACCTATAGGAAAATGTTTTTCGGTCAGCTCTCTGTCAGCACAGCTGTCGGGTGTTTTACCTTACATGGCCAACAATACTGAAATACAAAAATAACTTGGGGAAAGAGCTTCTCATTAATGTTTGATGTGTGTCATGAGTGAGACTTCAGGGTGTTGGCAGTGTGTCTGAATTATATCAAGGTAGAGTTATGTGTCTCCGAGTGTTTCCTCTGCTGCTCTTTTAAATTTAGTTCACAATGTTGTGTCCTATTTTTAGAAGTTCAGGCATCACAGCAGAGGGGAGACTTGATGCCGGCCACTCGACACAGACAGACAGACAGACAGACAGACAGACAGACAGACAGACAGACAGGCAGGCAGACAGACAGACAGACGGACAAACAGACAGGCAGGCAGACAGACAGACAGAAACTTCAATGATATGCTCAGTTTTCCATCACTTACGACTTTCTCTGTCTACTCCTCTGCCAACATCGTCCGCTTTAACAATTTCTGAACCTTCCTTCAAAACCAGTCAGGTCAAGCCTCCGCTCAAAGAGAAGCCTGGACTCTCAATTACAGCCGGACCCTGTGGACTGTTAGGCTGTCCGTTGCCGATATCACTACCATTCAGAGGTCAGAGTAAGAACAGACAGGGCTTCATGGCGAGCTTTACTTGTTTTGGGGTTAATTAAGAGGATGCTCCGGGATCAAAAGCTCTGCTTACAGTGCTGAACCAAGTCGTCTTCCTCTCACACCGCAGAGGAGTCACAGTTCTCTGTTTTGCGCTGCAGGATTTGCACAGAAGCCTGAAAAATAAAGGCATGAAAGTATTTTCTCTGTGAATCAGATTGTATTTTTTGATCACCACATCCCATAATTGAGCATTCCTGGCACTTGAGCGGCAGCCCCGTTCGGGGAGTGTTTATTTGGGTTGCTATGGAAGGATCTGCCTGCGGCTGAGTGGCCCGGTGGTAAGAACTGAAACCAGAGCTGGAGGACGCCTTTAAAGATCCAACCTCAAATCTTGCCTGCTTCCTTCTACTGTCACTGAAGTATGGAGGCCTCTTAATGATTTTACTTGAAAGGCTTCCACATGGTTGGATGAAATGCATTAACGTTATAATGAACAAAATCTGGAGCTTTTTTGTCAGAACACATTTGCCCAACCTGCAGGGTTGAGTTGATCTACATGTCAACACAAAAGCGATCTATGCCTTGTAATACATTTAGGGTCAGTTTATTGAAATTGATACTTAGAAAAGACAGAAAAGGCCAAATCCTTAGACCAGGCCGTTGCAGAGATTTTTAATCAATCATAAAGACGACTTTTAAGAATATGATTAATAACTGTAAATAAAATGAGGCAGAAGAGGTAGAAAATGAGTGCCGTACATTCTTCTTTATCAACGATCCTGTCCCCTGCAGAAATATCAGTCAGTTATTTGCAGCTTTCTGCCTGCAACATTCATTTATTTGCTTGTGCAATAAGAGCCATTCATCATGAACCAGGAGACAGGTGCAGTGGAGAAGCAGATTCGGTCATAGAAAGCCTCTCCGTTTTTTTTTTGTTTTTTTTTTTTTATACCACCACTCCTTTCCACCCTTTTCTTTTTCTTTTTTCTTTGATGCAAAGAGCGAGAAATGACCGGTGCGCCTTCATTATTGTTTCCTCTGAAACGTCTTCTCCGAAACCTCGCACAGCTCGGATCCCAGCAGCGAGTGTGTTTGCTTTCGTTCAACGCCCCTGTGTGTGAGGCTGGAGAGATGTTTACCTTCATTATTTACAGAAATGCAAAGTATTTGAGTTGTTACATACAGTTTGGCACTGTCTGTCAGCGCTCCTCCCTGGCTCCTGTCACTGCTGGCCCATGGGAGTTGCGGAGGGACGATGTGCTTGGCTGAACATCTGTTTATGTTGAGGAAGAATTACTTTCTGCTTTGGAAAGTGCCTCCTTTAACAAGATGGATAGCGCCTTTACTGTGACAGTAAGAAGCAACATCTGTCCTGTATGGCTACGGGACCCTGAGCCTTGTCAAGTTCAGAAACCACCACCGAGACCACCACCGAGACACGTCTTTGTTAAGATTACTTGATTCAGCTCAAGAGAATTTGATAAAGTCTTTGAGAAGTTTGTCGCTTCAAGAAATCTGCACTTTGCTGTTGTATTTCTGCTTGTTTTGCTTTTTTCTGGACTCACAATAATCTACAACTGACAGTGTTATTTTTATTTTCAGGCGTTCTCTGCGTGTGCACTGCTCTCTGCAGCCTCGTCCAGGTTATTAATGAAGATCAATCAATAGGAAGTGACACCTCTCCTCCCTCTGCAGTCCTGTGGGGCTGAGTGGGCCTTGGCTCCACTGTACTTGAACACACACTTCCTGTGTTGCTGTGAAATCTGTCCC
>OMNM01034319.1:0-14462 GCA_900302745.1 Parablennius parvicornis | reverse complement strand
GGGCGGGCAGAGACGGCAGCTTCCTGGTGCGGGACAGCGAGAGTGTCAACGGGGCTTACGCTCTGTGTGTGCTGTGAGTACCTCCATCGGCCTCGTTGTGCTGTGTTTATCTCCTGTGTTTTAAGTTAAGAACCCCACACAGACCCCTCCACCCCCTCCTGGAGCTCTGTATGGGGCTCATACAATTATTCAGCTAAACTTCTCTGTCCCTACAAGCTGGCATCCTTCCCTTACATGATCCAAACGCATACGAAAGTATTAAAATATTGTTTTATTTATTAATTTATTTTTTAGCCAAGTGCATTTGTTTACTTTCTTGTGGAGGGCACTGGGTGGGAGAGGGAAGGAATAGACAATAGTTGCATGCCCAGCAGTGAAACTCCAACTTCAGGGCTGTCCCTGTCTGTCTTGTGTCTGATGTGGTCGGTTCTTCTTTTTTTTTTTTTTCTCTGGGCTGTAATCGGCCTGTTGCATTAAACTGAATGGGGCTTGGAGATGAACATATAAACACCCACGAGTCTTGCAAATGTTTTGATTTTTAAGGCTCATATAAGATGAGCTCTGGATTTGAAGTAGTCAAGCTTACACATGCTATCTTCCTCACACCATGTGTCTTGAAACCTCAGGCTGCAGATTGTGTCAGACGACTGGCATCTTCCTTACTGTAATAACTGATGAAACTTCCACCACCCTCATTGCACAAGAGAGACTTTGCCACCCAGAATTTGTACATTCAAGGCAGACAACTTGCCAGTCCCCTTAAGTGGAACAAGTGAAGGAAATACTTTGTGTACATCCTACAAGTACATGACTTAATGCAGAAGTAGTGTTGACACGGTACCCAGTATAGGCAAAATCCCTTGATCAGAAGAGTTTTGAGACAAATCAAAATTATAGAATAAACTTTTATGTATAAGTGTTAACAGTTATGACAGTTGTAAACGATGTATGAAGACTTTTCTGATAATCCAAATGAAAATTATCTCACTTAATGCACATGCTGAAAAAGCTTTTTTTTGTCATTATATATGAGTCCAAACAGTCATTAATATTGAGGCAACCTGGAAAACTATTTGTTACCATAAAATAGTGCTTGGATAAAGCAAATGCAGTTTGAAAGTTGAGGACTGGGGCGGCACAATGTGGTTCAGTTGCTGTGACATTGACTCGACCTACATCCCCTATCTGATAGTTTACCCCATGCAGGGCTCACAGAGTGCAGTGTTTATACCCAGCAGCGTAGTTCCTGTTAGGCAAAAGTTTCGCCTACACATTTAGTGAAGCGGTGAAATGATCCGGTGGATCAGTTTATTAACCAAGAGAATACTGAACAACTTGGGACTTTCCTTATTCTCTTCCCTCTAAGCTGACATTGCTGGATGCACTCGGGAGGTCACGTTCAGCGACATTCCTCACATCCATGCATGATTTGTATCTTGAGTTTATTCCTGCCTCCACCTCTCCCTTCCTCATGCCCGTCACCTCTCACATCGTAGGCTCTGTTTGGATTTAAAAAAAAAAGAAAAAAGTCCTATGCTGACTTCAGCCATTAATGTGATTTACAAATAAGATCTCAGGTTTATTTTATTTTTTTTTTTTCATATTTGCACATAAGCAAAATAACTACGGTGTTACAGTTTGCTCCTCTCGTTAAACAGATTACCGCAATATTAATTTAATTTGTCAGTGCTCTTTGGTGATTATCCAATAAAAGTCCCTGCAGTTAAAATACTCTGCTTTGCTCTAAATATTATCATTTAGTTTTCATCTTCTATGTTTTCTCCTGAAAAGAGGTTTTGCCAAAAAAAAAATCACATTTGTTTAAGGAACACTTAATCCCAGAATATTATTCATCACTCATGTAATCACTTAATATTGTAGTGAGAATTCTGCCTATAAGAAAATAATAAGCCCAGTTGTCTCTATTGGCTTGCTGACAACAGATCCAATGTTGTTGCTTATCAATACTGAGGGATTATTGTGAAATTCAATCCAGACAATGTGACTTTGAAGTAACTAATGCATTGCATCTTTCTGGCGATTTTTCATTTGCTGCTGTAGAATTGAGAGAAATCAGACAATTTGCTGTTTCTTGCGCTGATCAAAGGTTTTTCCAAAGAGGCCTCGACCATACGTCTAGCTGGAATTAAGACATTTCTTTAACTATGTTGAAGTAAAATGTGTTATGTTTATTGTGAAATTGAAGACCAGAATCACAAGTTAGAATCTTTGCAACCCCTCTGAGCGTCTTATCACTACATTTATCTGGAAGAACTGACGATCGTCAAAGTGAGGGCGTTTGAACAGAGACTTAAAGTACTGTAATATTTAGCATTGAACATTTCTTTATAGCTCTAATGTACCTTTCATTTCCTTTTTTCACTGCCATTATAAGAAGAAGAAGTAGTGGTGGTGGCACCGGTTGTGTTCTGGTCAATATTTTAGATAAAAAGAGGAACGAGAATGTGGTATGGTGGGCTTTTGATGTTAATTAGGTTTTATTTTTGTAGCTAAAGTTAGTATATATAAAACAGTAGAATGTGTTTTACATGGATTTCAGTCATACTGGAGCGATAACATAAAACACGATGTGCTCATGACACGATTAAAGCAATTCAATACTCATTCAGAAACCATAGCTTCAGGCTCAAGGTCAGAGGTCACCAGGACGTCATATTAATCTATTGCTGCAATAGCAGAGGTTGTATGTGAGACTTTAAAAGTGGGATATATTTGCTCAGCATTGCACCACTTTTCAGTTTCAAGTTCATGATGTATGAATGTTTATTGTTAATTGGTCATTCACATCGACTGATGAACTACACAACGGAAAAATAAAAATGTGTCTTTTGTGGGGTTTTTTTTCTTTTAAAAACATGTATATACATGTGTATAATAATGACTATTGAATAATGCAAGCTGAATATCTGAGCATTGTCTTATTTTGATATGCGGTCACAGTTTACAAGGACCAGACCGATTTGATTCAGTGTAAACAAAAACCAAACGGCTTCATAAACATACTTTTAGACAAACCAGTGGCCTAGTTTCTAATCACTGTTGTAAGATTTTTTTTTTTCTTCGAATATTATCATGTTTCCATGAAGTAAAATCTGAATGACAGGGGGTGGGAGGTTGTTTCAACCACTGAACATTTTGCATCTCCCGATTAGTTTGATTGTCGGATGGATATTTCCTCCATATTGTCACTCTCACTGTCGTCGATCACACTTTTTACGCACTTTTACAGGTTCATATAAAAGGGGAAATTCAGTCACAGATCTTTTTTTTCCCCTCAAACAATCTATGGTAAATAGCGTTGTGGTGGCAGTATAAAGATATTCTAGATGTTCTAGGAGACTTGATTTCCTTCAAGTGTAAGTATAGTTTTGCTTCAGACCAGGCAACAAGTCTAAAAAAAGAGAACAACTCAAAAAAATGTTCATGTCATGATGAGCCGTCAAATTTTCTCAGGCAAGAAATGGATAAAATATGACTTGCAAAGTCAGTATTTTTAACAGACATTCCTACATAAGGAAATACTGCTGTTTTAGATAACTAGCCAGCAACATCAACAATACAGTCTGTTGACAGGTTTTAGTTGATTCACATAAGGAAATGCTTTTTATCATCATGCTGTTTTATTGAAAGTTGTCATATTAGGATCTGTGTGCGCTGAGAAAGTGAGACATTTGTAGTCACACATATTCAATTCTCCACGTTGTAGGTCAATGTATTGAATATCTATGCACCTCATGTTATCAGATAGAAGTGATTCGATGGACGTCAGCCTTTTACAAAATGTTAATTTGAATGAGGTGTCTTGTAGCGGACAGATCTGTTAAACAAGCAGGGGAGAGGTTATTCATTGCTGGAGCTATCATGTCTAGGATTCACTATTACTGGACATGCTCTTTCTGCTTGTTTCCTGCTCAGGAAGAACATTAGCCTTTACATGATTTTGTTTTGTTTGCCTTCACCTGAACATGGCCTCCAGACATGACGTTTTGTGCCTGATCTTGTGACTCACAAACAGAAGCAGAGGTACTTCCTTGCTGAGGGCTTTGGCAGGCATCGCTGCATTTAGGAAGTGTTTCCATTCTTGTAGTAACGAGCCACAGGCCTGTCTGTAGGCCATTGCCTTTCACTTCTTCTTTGTTTTGCATGTCAGTCTGCAGACCTTGGGAGTTTTCTCTGTCTGTGTGCAAGTTCACTTAAAAGGCCTTTCTCTGAGAAATAACCAACGTGATCAATTCAGTGTTAGACAACATCTCAGTACCTCAACGGCTTCTACAGCAGAGTGTGTTTAGTATTTTGGTGATAGTCCAATGTCTATGTTTGCATGCTCGGAATGATGCAAATAAAGTATGTCGGCTGTAAAAACGGGCGTCATTCACTGACACAGGAAAACAGTCTCTGTGGCAGAGTTGTAGACTTTTTACAAAATAATGAAGACTTTAAACCACGAGTTTGGATTACTTGATGATAAATTTGTGTGTGTGTGTATACACCACAGAGACATTGAATTGTTTTCCATCTCTGCTGTCAGGAGTATGGTCTTTGGTTACAGAGCAGCGCGTCTTAACATGTCACGGTTCTGGCTGCCTCGGTGTGTGTTTGAAATGTTCATACTTACTGTGATTGCATTCCTCACATGAGCAGGTGTGTGTGTGTGTATTGCAGTAAGGAGTTTTGTGTGGAAATGCCATTTAAAACGTGTTGGCTGGAGTTGAGGGTGCCTCATAAATACTGAATAAAAACATATTTACTTCAAAGTCTACAAGGTAATTTTTTGCTAACTGTCACCACAATGTTTCATAGTCATAGAATCTGCACAATACATCATGGTTATGGACATGAAGATAAGTTGGATGAGAGAAATCAGTCAGAATTGGTGTAAATCTTGTATAAAAACTGGAACCATCTGGAGTGACGGTTTCACCGTGTAACACCACAAACACTGACCAGGGTGTTACGTCGTGGGTTAATGAGACTAACATTTACAATAAGCAACAGTCTTTTTTTGTTGAAAATTGTCCATTGAAACCAAAACAAAGCTGTTGGAGGTTGGTTTAGTTTCATAACTGGTGATGTGTCCTGCCGGTTAAAGCCTATATCAGCCATCTTTAAGAACTCTTCATGGAAATACTAGAGACTGGAACCTCTCGTCCTTTCATTGAATCTTTAAGTGATAAAAATTAAACCAGTGATGGATTGATATCTGAAAATCTAATCAAGCTCAAGGAGCTCTGCTTAACAGATTAGATAACACAATGTTTTCAGCTTTTGCCATTTTTTTCTTTCACCGTGTTCTTGATTCAGTTCAACATGTTTGTTTTTTCACGTGGAGACTACGTTTTGAAATAGATTCAAGTATGTGATTCACTGCTTTAAGAAGTCACATGGACAGGGATGTCTGGTCTTCTTTTATCTTCATACTGCCACATTGCTCTAATGTGGACAAAGCGAGTGGGAAGTTGGATGGATATACTGGCTAATTTCATTTATTTTTCTTTTATCACATTTAAGTCCATTTCAATTGTGCACTTTACTTTTTTGCTGTATATTCTTGTGCATATGCGGTTTTTTGAATCCTAATGCGAGGAATTATGGATGTTGAGATTCTTTTTTTTTATTGTGTTGGTGATTGCGATAGGCATTTGATTGATCCCACATTCTTCATGTACCGTGAGACAATGACCCCTCATGTCCAGCTACCCCCCTACCCCCACCCCTCCTCCAAAGAAAACCCCAAAACAATAATGGGTTGTGACAGCTGACATGGCTCCCTAAAGAGAACTCATCTAAGTTGTATTGCGTCAGTTTGTAGTAACTTTCCAGGAGGCCTATTCTGTCTTACACCAGAGAAAGGTCGTATGTATGTAAACCAAGGAGAACCAGTTCGGGTTTAAGAGCTAAAAATGCAAATATCTGATAATCAAATATCGATTTCAGTTGTTTCTCTACTCCTCTCAAGTTAAACATTTGTTTAACAAGTTAATCTCAGGATGGTGATAACATCTATTTCTTCCTCTTAGCATTTTACACAATTTCTCCAGCTGACCAGATAAAAGATGCCAAATGTAAATAAAAGATGTAAAAATTGAAATAACTGCCAAAAACTCTTGCTGAGACTGAAATTCACACAAATCTGGTACAAAACTCATACAAGAAGTAATTAATAACATGGGACTTCCTGTATTTTTCCTCATTAAAATGCATTGTTGTACATACAGTAGGTGTTGAAACTCATTAACTGCGCTGTAAAGAGGCTTGTGTTTATATGAGTCTGCAACTGCCACACCAGTTACACTGTGTAGCTTTTAGACTTAATTTCCTTCACAACACATTGAGTTTTTACAAATGTGTGTTTTAGTGAAAAGATAAGCTTCGCCCTTCTTTTTTTATCATTAAATCTTGCTTACTTGTCAAAATAAGTGCGGTGAAGAGCATGCTGAGAAAAGCAAACCTTGTCCTGCTCTCCCCTCCCCCAAATGTAAACTTTCTCTCATCTGATTGCCTCACAAATTACATCCTGGTACGTTTAAAGCAAAGGACTAAAACCCATTTTTTTTATATATACATTTCTCGTGGACACGGTTAGAAAGGAATATGTTGTTGAACTTCTGCTGTTAAAGTTCACCATCCGTTTCAAAGGAGGATTTGTGTGTGTGTGTGTGTGTGTGTGTGTGTGTGCGTGCGTTCTTTCTTTGAGTAAGAAGACGAGGTGGGACGCTCGGTAGGACCGTGAGATTCCATGTGGCAGTCTCCGTCCTCAAGGCGGATTATTGTTGACGACACTGCTGCACTGTATACTTTTGAGCCCGTCTCTGTCCCACAACAAAGCCCGCTCTCTTTCTCCCTCTCCCTTCCCCCTGTTAACTTTGCAGCCTTCTGAAACAATAGTATTTACTCCGTAGACCTGCAGAGGATCTGCTCAGCTGCCAACAGGAAAACAAACACACAAAAGGCCCATCCACATATACACATACACACACACACACACACACACACACGCACTGTTTACAGCAGTGACGCATGTGTTTGGATTCTGTGTCACTGCAGTGCATTTACATTGTGGAGGGATTGAATGTGGATATAGTTGTTTTGGTTTTTTTTTTTGAGAAATCGCGGTTTCTGATCTAATACTTGCAACTATTAACACTTTTGCATTGTATAAAAATCAGATCAACCGTGGGAGCGTCTGTTGGGAAGCTTGTGGAGTTTTTTGTTTCTGCTTCATTATATATCTAAATTCAGGTCTTTTTATTGCTTATCTTTTACCCCCATTCCTCTGGATGCTGCCACAATGAGGCAAGAATAGCAAAATACAGCCAACAAACAAGGAACCAGTGAGCGGCAGTCATTGAAAACAAACTTAACCCCTAGTAGGTCAATAAATTAAAACTCCCCATGATGCAATTCCAAATACCAGAAACTGGCTAAAAATGCTCATCAGTTTCTACATCAGCTACTTGTTGCATCCCTCAAAATGTTGATTTCATTTTGTAGATGTGGTCTAGAATTTAAGGCGACAGAATCAACCTGGTTTTAGATATCTGCAGTCTATTGTCATGCTCCAGTTGTGATCATCAATACAAGTAGTAGTGATGTTGGAAAGCCCCCATGACACAGCTTTGAATGAGAATGATACAGTAAAACTTGTATGTACCATGTACACCAGGTTTTGTTTTTTGGAGTGTCAACGGGTTTTAAAATGTTACAAAACATCTAAAATGTAGTTGTTGGGTTTTTTTTTTTGTTTGTTTGTGTTTAAAATATCTGGCATTGTAAGATGAGCATCGAAGTTTTCGTGGGTCAGACCGAAAGACAAAGTTTCCCTTAATTTTTTTAGGTTCTGTTTTGCCACTGATTTATTTTCCTGAGCTTTAACCGACAGCTAAAGTCGCCTTAAGTCAGTTGGTATTTTTGTGTTTTTTCGGAGCCAGAGATCACAGGGACCTCTGAGACATCGCCTGCTCTGAGGTTCTGAGAAAATAAGTCACCTTATGTTATCGAACAAATTCATAAAAGTTTCTGTTAATTATAATTTAAAGGCTCCTGCTTCATGGGAGTAGGCGTCTCTCTCTGCCAGTGCTTGGCCTCACATTATAATTATTTGTAAAATTTGGGATCAAAAAGGAGGTCCCGCACACTTTCTACAAGGCTATTTGAGGTAAATCTTAAGAATAAAATAAGGTTGGGAATCTCTGTATTTTTATTTATTTTTTTACATTTTATACAAACGGTCTTCAAAGTGATAAATAATAAGCTTGCGGTATGTTCATTTTTCTGAAGCAGCTTCATATGATATTTTAGCCTCTGACCTGGAAAAACCTGAAAAACAGCTGAGTGGTCGGAGTGTGATGAATCTCCAACACGGATCCATCCCTACCTTCGTTTACACACACACACAAACGCACACACTGCTGTAAATAATCCCGATGCTGAAGCAGAAGGAGGAGAATTACTTTGCTTGTTTGTATTGGCTGCCGTCCCTCAACCTGCTCTTCTGGACGGACGCACGTATTTACACCAACGGACAGAAACCACATTATTTGCTTGGCAAATTGAACTTTTTGCCATTGGTCCACTGGAGCCGCACGCAGACCTGAAAATCATTCAACGCCAGCATGTGGCTCCAGGCGTGCGGCCGTGGTAATCACAATGCCAGGTCATTGATCTGCAGTTGGTTGAGGAAAAATAGAGCCCACGGTTTAATCAGCCATGCGGGTCATACTCAGGCTTAATGATTAAAAAATAACCAAAAATAATAATGATTTCTTTTTTATTTTCCCTCATTTTGCTAAAATAATGAAGCCATTTGTCTTTATTAAGTTTGTGTTATCACTGTAACTGAAATATAATTCTGTCCTGTTGTACTGTATTAGGCTACTGTAAGAACAAAGCTCACCCCCGACGTTGACGGACAGCAACAGGTTTAAAGCACTCCACAGTGTTTAACCCCCCTCGCTCTCATACATACAGACACGCTCCGGGATCAGATAGAAGAGCGTATGTGCAAATACCAGGCTTGAGATGCCATATTGTTGTCTAGTCATAAGTTTCTCTTCTCATCCTCTCACTTCCTTCAGTTTTATTTCCTGTTCTGATTCCTGGTTACGCCAGTCGTCTCTCTGTACATTGTTGCTTTTCCCCTCTTTCTAACCTTTCTGTCTTTCTTTCGCCATCAGGTTTCAGAAGCATGTGCACACGTACAGAATCCTCCCAGACGACGAAGGATTTCTGGCCGTGCAGGTACACAAAAGACCCACGCGTGCACACACACACACACATTTTTACACCCGTGCCTCAGTGGCAGCTGGCAGGTCTGGATGCTTTTGTTGGCTCTGAGCTCTCTTACACACACACACACATGAACACACACACACGCATACACACCAACAGCAGCTTCTTTGTGACTAGTGCTGAACAGCTGTGAAAGTCCAAAGCACCTCCACCACACGCACACACACACACACACACACACACACACACACACACGCACACGCACACACACACACGCCTGTATGCTTTTCGGGTGTTAACTGCAACACTAATAAGAGTCGAACAATCTTATTTTGCTTCCTGGAAGCGAAAAGTGTCTACTGAAGCGGTTCTTCCTGGTTTGGATTATAATTAGCCCCACTCGACTGTATTTACATCCACGTAAAAAAAAAAATAAATAAATTTTTTTTAAATGGAATATTGGTTGCCACCACAGATTTGAGGAACATTTCTGCTGGAATGAAAGCATTAAGGATACCATACTTTTTTATTCCATGTATAAAATAAAGTTTAGTCATTTCCCATGTCTGTTGCTGTGTCCTGCTCTGTCTGTCTTTCCTCCTCTCGCTCTCAGACGTCTCAGGGAGTGCAGCCAAAGAGGTTTAAGACGTTGCCAGAGTTGGTGTCCTTGTACCTGCAGCCCAGCCAGGGTCTGGTAACCACTCTGCTTTACCCTGTGGACCGAGAGGAGACGGCTATAAGTGACGACCGGGACTATTCAGGTAAATCCAGAGCTCTCCAGTTCCCTCTCTGCTCCACATTCCAAATTTAGAATGATGTCACTTCCTCGGAAAAAGCAGTTTTCGGCGTCCAGTTTATCACAACATTGCAAGTCTGAAAACACAATGGGCGGGACCAGTAAAAGCTGTTTGTGCGCTCGCTCTTTCCCAGGATTATTTAAAACTTTATGTTGTGTTTTGCTCATAATAGAAGCCTCAGTTCTAATTCAATGCAATAGTAGAGCTGTAGTTTCAAGTCATTTAAACACATTCAAATGGGCCACACTGCAGCCAGCCATCTTGAAAACAACAACATGGATTTACGAGATCTGAAGAGACTGGAAAGTGGCATAATGCACACGAGCCTGCCCTGCAAAAACTGTAAATGTAACTATTGATCTGTGGCATAAGAATATCCTCTGCCAGCAGGAGCTGCAGTCCATTGTGTCATTGTCTTGAAACACTGATAATAAATTTTGTTCCATGTTTTCTTTTTCATTGCATCACTGCCCTTACATTACATATTAACTCTCATTGCGTGTGTTTGACAGATGGGGAGGATGAGAAACCTCCCCTCCCGCCTCGTTCTGCCTCCACCTCCACTCCTCCTGCTCCAGAGACGCCCACAGAGAGGTACAAAGTCTACAGAATGAATCTATTGATTTGTGCGTCGCTCACATTTACGACTGCAAGACGTCCCGTCATATCAATCACGTTGAGCGCATTTATCCGCCATGCTTTGACAGAGGAAGGATGTGGTATTTTGGTTCAGTCGTACCTGATGGAGCTCGTTAAACTATTAAGTGGAGAGGGTTGTTGCTGACAACACAAGTCACTTTTTATGTGTGTGTCTTATGGCTCACACAGCTTGCATGAACAGTTTGCATGTTATTGATTATGAAAAGTCTTTCATATTTCATGTGCTCAGCATAGGCGCATTAGTATCTCGATCTGCTCTTGAAAAATAAGCCACATCCTGTTAGAAACCACACTCCTCACACATGATTAAAGGCTTTGATATATTGGGGGTTGTATTTTGCATTTAAGCACAGATGTGTGTGCTTCGTATCTGCGTAGATTATAGGTCCTTTTTTTTTTTTTTTTTTTTGCTCTGCCTTATGAGTGCTGTGCTTAAAGAAGTTCAAAGGGTGGCTGTGGCAGCCTCCTCAGTGGTGTGTGGATGTGACTAAAACTGTAGAGTACTTTGGGGTTTAATCAGTGGAAAAAGCTTTAAGTGAACTCATTTACCACGTTTACTTACTTCTCTTCTCCGATAAGTTCCCAATCTACTCTGAACATCTCAAACACTTGATCATTAAGCAAATATTTAACATTTCATCAAGTTGATCATAGAAATGATCAAAAGAAGCTAAACTCTCAAAATGAATACGACAGGCTTGACTGGATTTATTTCGATTTTATAGTTTTAGAATATGGTGAGAATAGTGGAGTAATTGAGTGCTTTTGTCTCTTTTTCCACACAATAACTTCAACTTTCAATATCTGGCAGTCTTTTATTATTACCGTTTTTGACAGTACTGAGAGGCTCATGTTACAAATGCTCTTGAATCTTGTCTGATTGGACGGTTGTACTGTTGAAGTCCAAGGTGCCACTGTGATGACTATGATTATTAGAAATATTGCATGTCAAAACTTGCCAGCAGATCGGGAATTTAAGGGTTAAGGCCACATGGCACATGATACAGTAGATTCTTTTTAGTAGATGTCAGGATGTGAGGGACGTGTCATCAGTTGCGTCCCACCGTTATCAACTGTTATGGCTACTTACTCATGCTGCAACATGCTGCAAGCATGCAAACGTGGGAGTGAGTCTATGACCTCTTGATAGCCTTCTGGTTAATCACAGCAATCTGCTGCAATGCTTAGCACGCTGGTATATAGTTGCTATCATGGAAAAGGGCTTGAATGTGGATTTTTTTTTTTCTTCATTCATTAACATGTTGCGCATAAGAAGTGGAGTCGGCTGTACGAGATGCAAACATCACCTCAAAGCTGGTTTTACTTGCAGTTTTCGCGTTCTCTAATAATCAGCTATTGCGACGATGCTCAGTAGGATTTTATGTGGATTTGTTGTAGCGCTCCAGCAGCTAATGGCCTGAGCACCATTTCTCACGAGTACCTGAAGGGCAGCTACGCTTTGGACCTGGAGGCAGTCAAACAAGGAGCCTCCTCTCTGCCTCATCTCAACAAGACACTCGTCGCCTCCTGCAAACGCCTCAATGGGTACGTGGGACACAAATGTGTTTTTCAAGGCAAAACATTTTCCACACACTTTTGTTATTCACACTGCTCGCAAAAAAAAAAAAAACTAAAGCAACTGAGATATTTGGCTTTTGGGAGAAATTGAAAAAGATTAAAAGTTTATTTAGCAGTGATATTATATCATGAAAGTTGGGCATTTAATTAGAAGCATGCAATGGTGATTTTATCATCTCTGGCATTTTTTGTTGTTGTTTAGAGGAAGTCACATTAAGTTCACCTGTAAGGGATGTAGTGCGTTTTGTCTCATTTTGTGTTCCGGCCACGATGTGACATGTTGCATTTTAGAATATACCAATAATCAACACCGAAAATAAACATTTTACACTGAAAACAAGAGTGGGGATCAGGTTTATTTCCCAGACAGATTTAAGTGTGGATTGTATAAGAATTCAATGATATTTTAGATTTAGTACACACAAACACAAATATTTCTACCCAGATTACTTATATTCGTTATGTCAACTGATAAGTCATAAAGTTAAAAAATATTTGAGTATTTCATTAACTGACAAATCACATTTGTTTTGTTTTTAATTCACATTTCTAAATATGCACCTAGAGGGAAATAAAGGTTAGAGAAGGAAGCTTTTACGTGAACAAGTAATGAACGTCCTTCTCTCTCCTCAAACAGAGAAGTGGATAAAGTCCTGTCTGGTCTGGAGATCCTGTCCAAAGTCTTTGATCAGCAGAGCGCGTTCATGGTTTCCAAGATGATCCAACAGGTACATATCTCCGCTTTGCAAGAAGTCTTTCCGTCACCCTGCTTCCAATTGCAATAAATATTGTTGCTGACAGTTAATTTGCTATATTTTCGCACACACAAAAAACCCTTGACGATGAAGATTTTTCACCCTTTCAGAGGTCAATGTCCCTGCTTTCTGGCTCATACAAAGCTCATTTAGAATTTAGAATTTGAGGTTTTGGGGCATTGAGACTGAAGCAAGCAGCAGGTCCTTGAAAACTAGAACAAAATATGTTTCCAAAGATTTTTAACTTGGATAATTTGTGTCTTTGCGTTATCACAATTATTGTTCGTAACTGCAGTCATGCAAATTGCTGTTGCAACAAATAGTTTCTTTGGATTCCGTGTGGTTTTCTTAAGGAGAGTGTCAAACTATTAACCTTCAGAAGAGATGTTTTAGAGAGAAGGGAATGAGGTTAAATGTACGTGTTGATATTTGTAAGCTTGTATTTACTAAGATTTGGCTCTTTTGCCTTGGCAGAGATCCATCAGGAAGTTGAGCATTTATTTTTACCCTCAGTCTGCCTTGCAGGTTAACAATTAACAAGCCACGTCCTGTTGATTTCCTGTAAGGCTTTATTGAGAATCACTGAGCACAACTACAGCGCCACTTTTTGATATTAAGGCCTTTAAGCCGAGGACGGACATATTGAAGCCTGACGAGAGCAACCTCGCCCATTTAAGTTAAGGGTGAATAAAATCCGGTGATACAGACAAATCTGTCATGGTAGAAAATATGTAAAATTTAGATATAAAAATCCACCTAATTGTCATCGTTTCTTATAGATGGTAACAAATATTGGTAGGCACACGATAAAGATAGTACACACATACAAAATATTAATCACATACCCAGTTGTGATGTACTCATGCAAATGTGTATGCATTAATCTATTTACGCCCTATGAAATCTTGTTACTGATACAATTCAATGTATACAAACTATGAAGTCATTTTGTCACAGTGATGGCTCAACACTGAGCTTAAAAAGAAATCACCTTTAATTGGATGACATTAGTTTAGTATCTTCTGTAGTCACCAAGAAAACTTTAGCATGTAGATGTATGGTTAAGCCAAATGTGATATATTATATTTACGCCTGGAATAACCTGCCTCAGGAAAGATCTATGAGATATTATGTTACTACGAAATACTTTTCATTTTATTTTGCTGAAACTCTCGATGAAAAACAAAATGACAGAAGATTTTTCAGAGCTGTCATTACAAACATTATCCATAAATGGTTCTTGTTTACATTCCTTTCTCAATAACCTCAAATTCTGTCTAAACATTCACTTTCTCTCTCTTGACACAGTTTACACTGATTCTGTTGTAATTACTCTCCATCAGTCGGTGAATCAGGGTGGAGACCAGGAGTTGGAGAACCTTGTGACCAAGCTGGCGATTCTCAAAGACCTGCTGTCCTCCAT
>OMNM01034318.1:0-14894 GCA_900302745.1 Parablennius parvicornis | reverse complement strand
ACATGCGAGCAAAGATTTGGTTAGATAGGCAGATTATAATACTATGCCTTTGTCATCATAATCTCTTTTATGAGTGACTGCACACAAATCACAATGTGTAAATATTAAACAGATTAATAATCACAAACAAGTCAGGATGGTAAATGCCTTGGCTCCATGCTCTAAGTGGATGGGGTCAAATTAGAAATGGGCAGGGGACAGGATGTTCCAAGCAGCCTTCACGACAATTAGACTGATTTATTCAGAGTTATGCGCCCGACACACAATCGGCAGAATATATTTACAAACCTGATAACATGAAAACAATGGTAACGAATGGTGTGTTTCCCCTGGATACTCAAGGCTGTTGCACAGATGTTGTGCTTTTCTCATCTGTTTTTTTTTCTCTTTTTGTGTACACAGGCTGTGCCTTTGTCAAGTTCTCCAGCCACGCAGAAGCGCAGGCCGCCATTAACAGCTTGCATGGTGGACAAACTATGCCTGTAAGTAACATAACACATTTGCTCAGTATATAAATAGAATTAGTTGTGTTTCCTTTGTTAAAGGTGGCGGCAAATTATGGTTTTTAATATGGCTGATTTGGGTGAAAGCTCTCCTCAAGAAATAATGAAACATATTTGTCTTTTTATAACAGCTGGTTCAAATGCATTTTCCATTTTTTATTTTTTGAAATTGACTAAGACCAGTATGAAGTTTCCAACAAATACCAGCAGACATTTTCAGTCTTTCAGTGCTGCCAAGACAGACATTGACCACATCTTCTTTTAAAGTTTCCTTTGCCATGCATACTCCCACTGCAGGTGGGATGCTTCTTTTTAAAATAAAAGACGCTCAGTAGTGAGTGACTTTGTCTTTTTTTCTTTCTTTCTTTTTTTTTTTTTTATGTCTCAGGAAACAATCTTTTCAGGACGAAAAAAGCATACACTAGACTCTACCTATTGTGTGTGTGTGTGTGTGTGTGCGTTTGTGCGTATAATGATGAGGAACATTGGGTGAAAGATCGCACGCACGTAGGCATGCACAAACACACACGCACACACACGCACACACAGACACACACACTCACACATAAATATACAGTATATGGTCACAGAGGTGACTATTTTTCAAACTACATCAACAGCTCAGGCTCACACACACATTCTTGCAATGTGTTATCACACACCAATGACTTCCAGAGTCAGCAGCACCGCCTTGATGTGTACAGATGCATACTCTGTATCTCTATCTTTTCACTCAATATCCATTTCTTTCTGCTACTATTCAAACCACTTTTTCCCGCAGACAGAGAATGTTTACATTCATTTTCTCATAAAGATATGATTACCTTGCACTGCACACGAATCCTTGACTGTATCCTCTGTAGAGATTACTAATTTTACTTACTGTAAACATATTGAAAATGACAAGAAAGGCACAGGTGGAAAATGAAAAATGAGAAACCACATGTGTAGGGCAAACATTATATCTATAGTTTGGGTGTGACTTATATGCATTCCACATATCACTTGCAGAGTTAATTCTACATTATACTTTCTGCTTGAAACATGCACGCATGCAAACACATTCTTGCCGAGAATAACTGATTAGATCAATAAATGCTCTGTGTTGTGGTGAGTGTGCAAGTGCAAGTTACTTAAAGATCAACTTTAAGTAAAGATGTAATAATTTGATAAGTGTAGGTATTCAGGCATGTTATTCTGATTCTAGGAACTGTATTGAATTTATGCCGACTGTAAACAAAAAAAAAAAAAAAAGCCAATATGAATCTGCCACAAGCATCTGGACGCCACTTTGATGATATGGGCTAAAGGTCCATGATGTAAGTGGTTGAGATAATATGCAACCAGTGGATTCAGACAGTTGATCGTTGTCCACATCATGTTGCGGAACAATGGAAAATAATACTGCAAAAAAAGCCAAAAAACTCAATTATACATACATAGTGCAAATTGAATTATAGATGACTGATTGATTGAAAATGCAATTTCATTATTTTTATTTTCAAACTAAAGTAGCACCCCATCAAAAGTGAAAGGCCTTGATAGATGTCCAAGAAAATGAAAAGTGAAAAAAGTAATTAGTGCCTTAACATTAGGACAGAGTGAATCATTTATGTGGGGTAATTAATTAATAAAAAGTGATAGAATTTAAAAGTAATTGACTATCTGTTGTGTGCTGTTTATAAATGACCTACAAAATCTTGACAGTACCGCAAAAATATGTGATGACATTTTCAGCTTAGATCATAGTCCATGATTTTATGATGGTCTTTATTATCATGATGTCATCTAATAAACACATGGACGAAAAATACTAAGTGATTTAACATATCAAAGATATTCTTATGGATTCCAAAGTGTACAAATGGCTGATTTTCGTAGCATCAGTTGTCTGCTTTGACCACAAAATTACAAACTGTAAAGAGCGTAGATACATGAAATGTAATGTATTTTGTATGTAGTTGTAGAAGTGAAGCACAAAGAAAACTCGTAGATACATTTTCACTATTTTACACTCTTATGTTTTCCAGTTCTGTTGAAATTCCAGATAATCTTAAAAAAAGAAAGAAAGAAATAAACATACTTATTTTAAACCTCAGATTCACAATTCTTCTCAGAACAAGGCTGAATGTTTCAACTAACTTTTTACAAGGGGAGAATTAAAGACTACATTTCAGCACAACCGCAGGCTGTGAAAAATTAAACTACTAACCAGAGTGCAACAAATATTAGATTATGAACAGGCTCAGACTGCTGAAGAGTGTGTGTTATGGAGAGGGTAGGTGCAGGGCTTCATCCAAGTCGTAGCCTCTTTCAGTAACATGAGAGAAATGCTTTGAAAATAGCTCATCACAGCCAAATGATGAACAGTGACAGCTTGGCCCCTGTCACGGGGCCGCTTTTTTGTTCAAAAATATTAAACATTTAAAACACTTGAAAACACTTATCATGGGAAGGTTCATTACATAGACTAGAAGGGAGGTTAACAAGTAAGTCAATAATACTGAAAAGCACCCTAGAGTTAGGATGGATCTTCAAAATGAGGTCAGATTAATAAGCCGCTTTTGCTTCCTTTACTGCTTCCTGATATTTCAGCATTAAGTCTTTTATAATATTATGGGACACTTGCAGTTCATCAGAACCCCATTAACTTTTGGCTTTTCTACATTCATTCATCCGAGCCCGGGTTTCATCTATTGAAGACGAGGGTATTTATCTTGATGTGTTGTGGGCTAATCTTATGCTGTCAATACTTGTTACGCCTCTGCTTGGCACGGTTGTGAATCAGATTGCTTAAGGATCATCAGACTCATCTTGCCGACGTGGAGCGAGTGCGTGCTTGATCTCGTCTCTCTGGTGCAGACACACACTGACCATCTCACACAATCACACATCCGCTGACATGTGGTTATAATGAGAGGACAAGACCTCACATGCAGCGCCAGAGAGTTGTGCAAATATCACTTAAATGTGCTCTGAATGTGAAGAGGCACAAAATATACAGCACATTAGTCATAAGTATGCAGAGGACTCTGAAATGTAGGTAATTGTGTGCCGATCCAGTTTGATATGCGGCACATGCACAAATAGCATTATTTGTATTTATTTGTTTAGCTGAAGGATGAGTCCACGAAACCCATAACTCTTGTCAAAGGGCAGATCATTACGAGTCGGAAACACTTCTGTGGGACTTCAAGGCCACCATAAACACTTAAGTATAAGAAATGATGAATTACAAAGCTTTCCTCTGCCAGTTTTTTGGGTGTGTTTGTGTGTTGTGTACTACACAGCTGGATACACACGAGCACACTCTCTTTCTGGCAGACATCCGCACCTTCACACACTTCACTGATGTTCCGCAATAAATATTTACGGACGATTCCTGGCAGCCAGATAGTGTCCTGGAAGCCAGATGTAATTTACACATCTTTTTGATGCCGCCTCATTTTGCATTACATTGAAGTAGTGAGGGTGAGAAATAAGAGGTGGAGTTGGTTTAACTTTGTGTGTTGCTGATGTACCAAACTTTTTGGGGGGGGGGTTTGCAAGGCCCAACGGTCAAGATTTAATAAGCACTGGGCCGTGAGCCAAGGAATAATCGTGTTACAGACTGATCTTGCACAATTATGACAGGCCTCTTAAAGAAATTTGATTATAATCAGGATGTTTATCTCCTCCTCAAAATATCTTGTTGACTCAATCAATAGAATATGTTTACATTGAGATGATTTGCATAATTGACTTATGTGAGGCTAGTCTTTGCTTCCTTGCAGAGGAAACGCTTGCTACTGAGTGTATTGGTTATGTGATCTTGTCCTGTCATCCGGGCACAGTTGCATTAGGTCGGGCCATGGTGCCACCTGAGGTCTGCTGCAGATGAACTGTCCAAGGCAGCATATGGAGCCCCAAACAGACCAGAGACAGATCAAGAGACATCCAAAAGTTCATTAATAATCTATATTATCCATATCTCTCTCTCTCTCCCCCTCTATCCCTGCACCTGTTATCCTCCACTCCCCAAATCCAACTTCCTCTCAAATTAATAGGCAAGGTGGCCATTAGTATCCAACCAAGGCTTTGGTACCGATGGGGAATGCAGTTAATTTGGATAATATCACTGCCACATGTCGTCAACAACAGACTAACAGGAGGCAGGATTCAGAGAGTGGGCCGCTCTGCTCACTGCCTGCTGCCAGCTGTGAGGTCTGGATGAACCTTGAACAAAGAGTTGTCTCTCGCTCTGTCTCTCTTTCCAACCTTAATGTTCTCTTTACAGCATCTGTGTTACCTGGCACCCAATCACATGCCATAAACAATACCTGCCCTGGAATACACTGGCCCAAAATGAAAGGCTATAATGAAGCTTAAGGGCAAGGGATGCCACTGAAGGGCATGTGGTGATGGATTGGGTCATAGCTTTAATTGATGTTTATCACGGACTGCAGGTGCTTCCAAAATAAACTTAAAAGGTGATTGAGCACGGACGGGGTTGCTCGCTGGTTCAGCTGTTGAATTTACTATATGGCTGCAGAGGCACAGGTGGCAAAACTTCAAATGCCAAAGCCAGGGGCAGGCAGACAACGCCTAGCAAATTGCAGACATTGTCATGTATGGTGTCACAGCGTGGCTGACAGGACCTGTGGAGCTTGCCGGTGTTGGCAGCAACAAGAGTGCATGTGTGTGATACTATAGTCCTGGATTAATGAGAGATAAGACCAAGCCAGAGAACACTGTCACTGAAACACACAATTCATCAAACGAAGCACACAAGTATCACAAAATGTCAGCAGCATTATAGTTGACATGCTACACGGTGAGAGCTTTTTGCTGCACTCATGTACTGTGGGTAAAAAAAAAAAAAAAAAGAAAAAGGTTTTTTCATGTACAGAATTGAAAAGCGACTACGACTGTGAATGACAGTATTCCTACGTGTTGTTAAGTTTGATGCAGTGTGCTCACTAAACATGGGAGTCTGAGGCGGAAACGAAGGCCAGATCGAGACGCCATCATCCACTGCTAATGAGAGACAGTCCTCCCACGGGGCTAGCAGAGGAGCAGCAAGGTTCACAAAGTGAAACATGACACTCCGCTGAGGTTGATCCAATTACCAAACAAACTTGTTATGTTGTATTCAATTAATTTCTTGCAGATTCTCAAATTGATATTTTAGTCTTTGAAGACCCAGAGTGCAACACCAAGTAAAGCCACTTTTGTGTGTTGGTGGCAGTGTTGACTGACTATAGCATCCTCATTATTGTTGACAATTTGCTTTCAGCAGGCTTCTTTTCTTTCTTTTTTTTTTTTTTTAATACTCCTATAAATTTAGCTTCCTTGGACCAAGAAGTTGGGAGTGCTTGAGAAGAATCTCACTCAACACAATTCAGAAATGGCAGATTGACGCATTAACGTTATACAGTATGCTACATTAGCATTATTGGCGACAAGTCGATAAGAATGTTCAGTATTAGATTTAATGTCTTTACTAAGCTACAGAAAAGTCTCAAAATGTTTAGCTTTTTTTGAGGGGGGTCATTAAGGTAATTGATAGCAACAATTGGTCAGTAGCGACTGTTTTCTGCTATCTCTTTGACACCAATACATGCTCAAGATGCTCCCTGCACCACCTTGTGGTACAAAGTGGTCTTACAGGAAAGGGCATCGCAAACCACTTTAGCCACGTTAACTTGATCATTATCAGCCACTGTTCCTCATTGTCTCTCACTCACACACACACACACACACACACACACAAAAACACATTTCTAAATTCTCCTGCTTACTGTTGATCTGTTTTCCATCGTTCAGGTCAGTTAGTGACAATTTAAAACAAAAAGCTTGACCGCATACATAAAGATACATAGAATTATATTCAGGACTTTCAACTCAGCCGAGACAACTCTGAAAGACTCATTTGTTATTCAAAGGTAGCCGCAACATGTTGAAAGAGGAAGAAAAGACAGTTCATTGCATATTAGTGGCTGATCATTAGTACACCTTTTGAAATGTCAGGTTTTTTTCTTCATCACTGAGGATATTGTATAGCATCATTGTAAGCCCCTGTAGAGGAGGGTATTTGAGCATCTGTTTACCTGTTTGTAGACACTTAACACTAATGTCTTTGTATCACGGTAATGCAGAGATAAAAGCGTAATGTCATTTCACTGTGTAGTTGAGTTCTAATCCGTCAATTACTGTTGTGTATTTTCTCATGCACATATTCCTTGGCCTATACAAAATCCAATATGGGAGATTTTCACAAGTCAAGTGTGTTGTTCAAGAAATTAGATTAGTTTTTGAACCTGTGACAAATTCCTTAGTTGTACCTGTCAAAAGTGAAGGCTCCCTGTTGGCCCTTATCAAATTCGGCGAATTCATTTTCTCTCCAGGTAGAGGAGTCATGCTGGTCGGGGTTATTATTCTGTTTGTTTGTCAGCTTGTGATTTTCTGCTACCGCTGAAGAATGGCTGCTTTGCATCCAGTACTTGTTGTCTGCCACCACCTGCTTCTTCATTTTCTGACCATATACTGCTCTTTCTTTATGTGAATAGAAACCCTTGATCCAAGCGAGAGGTCACCCACTGAAATCTGCTTTGTAATTAGGTCTTAGATCTAGCCTGCTTCAGATGTGAGGGTATGAATTTTTCCTGTCCAGGGGTAAGGATAAAACAACTTCTTTTTTTTGTTGTTTGTTTGTTTTTTGGGGGGGTACTTTGGTTTTTATGCTATGAAAGTCAGAAATATTTGGCTCTCACATGAGTGGCAGTGCTGACAAAACCTGCAGAGGCTGTTGTAGTGCTTTAATGCTCCTGCCAAGACCGTTCAGTGTAGACACTGCAGAGTGGGTCTCGTCCCATGCTGTCGTCTGGAGCAGAGCACTCTGCTGGGAGGAAACCAGACCAGGCCAGACTCGCCTTGTCTCGAGTCACGGTGCAGCGACTACAGGCCGCCGCGGGCTTTCACAGTCCTGCTGCTCAAAATGCATTCTTCATGAGGTATTAAATGAATATAAGAACACACAGATACACAAAGCAGAAAATGAATGTAATCTAAATGCCAAGCCCCTGTGCTGTGGGCAGACTTGAACAAGAACGCTGGAGGAAGATGTTTGCTCAGTGCCAGCCTCATTAAATTCAACAGCCCAGTCCCTTCGACTGGCCTGCAAAGTTGAGAAAGAACAGCAAAAGGTCAGGAGGTGGAATGAAATTAAATCAGAAAGGGAAAAAGAAAAAAATCAGTGCCGTTAACGCCGGCATGTTGGAGTATTGATTTAACTAATTGAAATGGCATCAAGGGAGAAACACCAGATGGGTCTCCTCTGGCCTGAGGTGGGGTGCTGGCTGGCTCTGATAGGATCCCATCTGAGACGCACTGTCCCTGGGGCCCATGCTGATGCTTTTCTTCATTCCAACTTCCTTCCCTCAGTTATCTACAGCCAACACATTCTCTTGGAAGTGTTAATAGAATGTTTATAAGACACTTTTAACATGGGTGTTTGAAAAGCTTTATCCAAGAAGGATTTGGTTAAAAAAAAAAAAAAAAAAAAAAAAAGCAAAGGGACCTGGTAAACTGACTTTTCAATGATACCATCCCTTAGCTGCTCCTGTTTAAAATTTCATGAAGCAGTTGAAAAAAATTAATAAATAAATAAATAAATAGGCTACACATTTTGTGTGAATTACTCTAAAATAGCATGAAAGCAAGGTTGAACTACAGCGAGATCCAGACTGTGTTTGTTCAGTGTCTAAATAAACACTGGTATTCTGCAGTGGCAACATTTTGCTTTGCCGTGCACATGTTTGTTTTTACGATTCTTTGTTTGGGTAGCGCAGCTTTGGGATTGTGCCTTCTGGAAATGACGACTCCAACTTAAACTCAGACCTGTGGAGCCTTTTTAGTCAAACCTTGGTCCACTTCAGTTTGTTCTCGGGTCACGTGCAGTCAGGCACCAGGAAGAGACGCAAAGTCCATCACTCACACTGGTCAGTCTAATCTTTTGCTGTCAATGTGTCCCCTGCAGTACTCTCGCATTTTTGATTTTCACACTCCAAGAAAATATGGAAATCTAAATCAAAGCCTGAATTTGTCCTGACCCTGTCAAGATGAGACATTTTGTGAGAGATGAATCCAAGTTGTGATTATGGAGTCCTTTTCTCCCCGTGTCTTTGCTTTTATGATCTTACTAATCATATCCTGACTGCCCCCTGGCTGTCTCTGTCCTTCTGTCCTGGTGGTGCTCCGTGCTCTTTCCCAGCATGCACTGCCTGTAATTAAATAGGAGCCTGGTCCTCTTGACAGTGTCTATAGTTGCTTTCTGTGCCTGGCAGCCTCCTCTTCCTCCTCCCCCTGAGTGTCTCTCACTCTCCCTCCCTCTCTCATGCTTGGATGTCACATGAGGAACTGACTCTGGTCTCTGTCTCTCAAATGATTTAATTGGATGCAAACTCAGGAGCACGGACATCAATACGGAACTATATCTGCCATAAGGCAGAGCCATTAGTCAATACTTTGCCCTCCACACGCCGAAGGCTTTTGTCAGACCTAATTACCCAGTACTATATTCAGTGGAGCTTCACCAGTGGGGGACTGGGACTCCTGTGGGATCTGGTTAGGATCACAGTTCAGTCCCAGTGTACACAATGAAGTTGGAAAGTTCACAAAAGCAAGTATCACTCACTGTTCTCTTCTACTTAACACTGACAGCTAAATGACCACAGTCATGAGAAGTGCATATTTAATTCCTCTGGCCTCGTTGGCTGAAAGCTATTAGGAATTAAAGCATTGACTTCACAGTATACTGATCATCAGGAAAAAAAAAAAATGCCTCTAACATGTGGTTATGCAGTAAATCAATGCTCATGTTTTAAATGCAGGTTGTTACACTCATGCACATCGGTTTTTGTAACTGTAGCTTTTTACTTTGTTGTGGGTCATTTCACACGGGAAACCCACTCATGGTGAGAGAGCCATTTTAATCCTTACAATGAAACATGCATATTCAATGCCAACCCTGTTTCTAAATGCCTTAAATAGTCATATTGATGGTGTTCAATATGTTCAAATAATAGCTGAGTTTCAGGTGAAGAATGTTTCCCTTCTAATAAAATGTGCATATTTAAAATCTATGATTTAAAAAAATTTTGCTCATTTTATACAAATGTTTCTTTGATGTAACAATCAGACAATGTGTATGTAAGAATTGATTAATTTTACAAGTTCAGAGGCTTACCGCGTGTAAAACCAGGAGTATCCTTGTCTGTGAAGGTGACGCTAATCCAAACATAGAGGTAATTTCCAGGATTTGGAGTTATTAACTTTGTGCAGAGTGGCTGCAGCTGTGACAGGACCATACTGACGCTCCAAATAGCACATTGGGGGCTGAAACCAGTGTGAACGAGACCTTAGAGGCTGGGTGCAATGAAGCAACAGTTTAACTTTGCGAATCAACAAAGTGACGCTATTATCTGTCCGGACTCAGAAAAAAATGTCATTAAACTTTTTTAAGAGGACGCTTGGATTCAAAAACTACTTCGCATGTAAATACACATGTTAAATTGAACGAAAATCCACTCAAGAATTGCTGAGATATGGCATAACTGTCACCAGCTCTTATTGGCACAAAGACATAAAATAAATGGAAAAACTAGGTTCATCTCCAAAATTATTTCTCAAGATGTGTCCTAATGTGTATCTTTAACTGTCGTTGTCTATACATGTGTCCGTCAAGGGTGCCTCGTCCAGCCTGGTGGTCAAATTTGCAGACACCGATAAGGAGAGGACCCTGCGCAGGATGCACCAGATGGCAGGCCAGCTCGGCATTTTCAGTCCCATGACCATCCAGTTTGGGGCCTATGGCGCCTACTCTCATGCTGTAAGTCTCAGCCCGGCGGGGGAGGAGACGGTGAGCTTAAAAAAAAACAAAAAAAAAAAACAAAACTGTTGTGATTTGAGGCTTGAATTCACTTTTTCTCCCACTAGGAATGCTGCAGTCCCAGCGAACAGCTCCTTGAGTGATTCACACTATTAAATGGCTGTTAAGAATCTCAAATTACAGAAGCTTAAGCTAAATAAGTCTGCACTGCTTTTTCAATTGTGTCTTTTTATCCCTTCACTTGTCCAGGGAAGCTGCTTCTCATGAATCCTTGGCACTTCACAGTTTTAACTTGCAGCATCCACTTCATATTCACTTTCTATTCCCACATTCCTGGCTTGGCCTATGAATTTAAACTGTCGAAAGATGTCTGCCTTTTTTTTAACATTTCATCTACACATATTACCAATATTTCCTTTTTACTCCTGTCGAGGTACACGTCATTACCAAGAACCCGCACCCTTTCACCCCCTGCCTCCTTCCTCTGTCAGCCCATCCCACACCCATTTCATCTTCACACATGAAAGTCACAGCCTGAGTTAGGAGTCTGTGAGATTTTACACTCACACAGTAGCTAACAACTTCACCCTGACAGGTGAGAATCGCCCACTCGCACACAATCTCTCATCTAACTGGAGCTGCTGTGGTCCCCCTTTTTCCTCTCTCCTGCATATACATATAACACCACGGTGCATATGGATATACATAGACGCCAGCTTCCTAACCCCTGCCATACGGCTTTTATCTTGTGTCAGTATAATGAGCACGGGGCCACAGCGGTCTTACAGTTGCTGGGAAGCGAAGCTGCAGGGCAACACGGAGCACTCTGTTCGAGAACAAGGCATGGGCCAAGCAAACAGAGATGTGAGAGTAAACATGCTCTGATCCCGCGGCTATTTCACCCTCCTTTTCTGTTTTGTCCTTTCCTCCATCCCTCCCGCCATCCGCCTCTCTCCCCACTGCTCTTTAATCCTACAGCAGATGATGCAACAGCAAGCAGCCCTGATGGCGGCGACACAAGGGTCCTACCTGAACCCTATGGCGGCCATCGCCGCTGCGCAAATGCAGCAAATGGCAGCTTTCAATGTCAACGGTCTGGTGGCTACTCCCATGACACCGTCCTCAGGTACGCCAACACACACATTCAACCGGTTGTGCCTCCACGGCACTGAGGCATGTGCAGACACACTTTCATGTGGCGACTTCTCACCATTTCTCACTGCTGCCCTGGAACATTTTCATCATTAGCAAGAATTATAGAAGCAGTGGTAATGTATTCATTCAAGGCCTCTCTGCCTTTGCCCTTGTTACATTTTTTAAGACGTAGGCTCCATTTTCTGGGTTGAAGCAGACACTGAATTAAGAGGAAGTGAATCTTTGTCCTGAGTGAGGCATGATGGGAGAATATGTACAGCATGCCTTTAAACTCATTGCCAGCCACATTCTAGTCTTTCTCTCTCCTTGTCTCCCTCCTCCTCCTCCTCCTCCTCCTCTCGCACATTATCTCTCCGTGTGTCTGTCACTCTCTCCCTCTGTGTCTCGGTGACAGTGTGTGTTTTCTGGGAACACAGCCAATCCGATGACTTTGGATGCAGAGTCCTTGGCTTATACAATATAAGAGCAAAGATTTGTGTGAGATAATCCTAGACCCTGGTCTGAACTATCTTTTTGGCCCTTGTCATGAGGAGCTTTGATGGTTCGACACTAAGTAGGCAGACCGCCTGAAGGCAGGGTCATTGCAAATGTATTAAATAATGTGACTTGATGCTGTACCTGGCATTTGTAATCCACAAGGCCTACATATTCCAGGTAATGCCTATCAAACATAATCCTACATGACTTAAATGCCCTTCACCTGGATAAGAAAAATAATAAAAATCCATCAGCACAAAAGGGCACTGACAAGGTGACAGGCTAGGAATATCAGCACAAGGAGGAAAGGTGCTTCCAAGGGAAGACTCTGGTCCCTGTGGGCATCTAATACAGGAAAAAATGAGTAGCATTAGTACATTTTTATATTCATCAATATAATCTAAAACCACATTTGCTTTGAATAATGGTAACTATTTACAGTAGTTTTGATAAAGTTATGCAAATACAATAAAGTTAACCTACCAAGGGTTAGTTCTATGGAACAACAGGTTTCAAAGAGTATTGGGATAATGAAAGCTCACACCTTGATACAAAGAAAGACCATCTTTAATTAAAGAAAGACACTTTTGCTTACCACATGAACATATGTAGCGCAATTTGAATGACAGAAAGAAAACATTTTCAGCAGATAGTTTCTTCATAAAATGACTGATTTAGAATCGTACGCAGGCATATTTATCTTATGTTGCTCATACTAGTCCGACAGTGATACCAAATTGTTGAAGAATTCACCAGCATGCTGTTTATTGAAAGCTGTCGGTAGCGGTTGCCAGTGACATAGCCTCTGGGGTTTGGCATGATAGATAGCAGTGCTTTCTGGAGAGCTCAAACCAATTGCAAGTCTAAGAATTTTGTTGTAATTGTGCAATATAAAAATAACTATTTGGAAAGAGCTAAACTGCTCCTTTTGCTCATCCTGCTTTTTAGAAATAAGATTACCATTCCGTTATTGATCTGCCTTTGTGCAGACTTGTCATCTTAAATGTATCTGTAGTATATCATTTTAAAATGTAGCTCTCCATGTAACATGATTACCAACCAGGACACATTACACAGTGTAATGAGATCCAGGATAATTCTGCCTTTACAAAGGTAACTGTTCGGCTTAACGTAAATTATGCAGGTTTTTTTAATCGTATTCGCTTGTGTTGTTGAGCTGAATCGTAACATACTGACAGATGTTTATAATGATTTGGTATTTCGTGGTAAAGATAGGAAAGGCGTTAAATAAGCCATCGTCTCAACCTTCACATGCACACAAAAACTCAACTATTTGAGACATCATAAAACAATTATTACATTTTGTATAAGACAAACGCTAATATAATATGAACTATAGTTATTCAACTTCAGTAACATTTTAACTTAAGTTTCTTGTTGTTTTTTTATAAATTGGGTGGCTGAGTGTAAAGATAGGCTCAACTCCAATCTGCGAGAAGTTTGTACCTTCTAAGGAGTAGTTATGTACCTCAAGTGATAAAAATACAGTTTTAAACCAGGACAAAAAAAAAAATAAATATTCAGATAGTCAAAATGCCAGGTTTATTATTTTTGCATTTCTCCAGTGGGTGAGTGCCTTTCCTTTTGCATCGCCTTCAATCAGTGTGTTTATTTTAGCCACTATACCTTCACTTTAGGTTGAGTAGGTGCCAATTTGCACTAAGCTTCAGTGCACCTCAACGGTTTTTTTGTGTCCATTAGGGGCCTGTTATCTCGCAGTAGAGGGGAGAACATGCACATTTCAGGACCAAAAAAAAAAAAACACTTCTCTTGTACCTCTAATTTGGAGTATGTGGTATGTGGAGCCTGCATCCAGCAGTGACTGCAATGACTGTGTCTATTTGCAGGCACCAGCACACCCCCAGGCATCTCCGCCACAGCCGTGCCCAGCATAGCCACCCCTATCGGGGTCAACGGATTCAGTGCCCTCCCGCCTCAAAGCAATGGGCAGCCCACATCCGAGCCCATCTACACCAATGGTATTCATCCTTACCCAGGTGAGACAATCCAGGTTTACATAAAGGAAACATGAGATGTTTTTGTAGCTTCTACTGCCTTGAGACTGTGGCTTTGACCCCGGTGGCCGTTTCTGAATGTTTGATTATTCTGGCATTGTACACAGTGTGAATAACAACACCACCTACTTGCCACAACGCAAGTTCAACATGTCAGTGGTGACAAATAGAATCATATCAGATAATACAGTCTGAAAGTTGACAAGAGTCTTTTTAACTTCACTCCCCCGTGACATCTTTTTCTGAATTGAACTGGAGCGTTTGAGGCTTGAGGGTCAATCAACAGCGTCTTTGGCAGATTTCTGAGAAGTCAGGCCCAGTATCATGATGAATCCATCAGTTCATCCATCAGTCAATTATAGTTAATTTGATGTGTCTCGGCCCGTCCTCGGCTTCTTAATGCTGTCTGGGACTGATTCCTGAAGAATTGACAGACACTCACTCCACATTTCTGCATTATGCAAAGGCAGCTGCAATTGTAATGAACTACAAAGTGGTTTGTTTGGCATCTTGTTAATATTTGATGCAAACATCTGCGGCGAACAGGCATTTTGAAGAACTGAAAGATATGACAACCCAAATTTCTCCCACTCCCTGTGTGATCTCGCCCCCCGATGCTTCTCTCCAGCTAAGCCAATTTTCTGCCTCGCTCTTTAACATTCCGTCTATACCCGGCTTCGTCTCCACGTCTGTCTTCACCGTTGTCCACCTAATCTCATCCCCTTTCGTTTCCCTTCCTCCCTTTTCGTCTCTCTGCAGCACAGAGTCCAACGGTGACTGACCCACTCCAACAGGCTTATGCTGGCGTCCAACACTACGCAGGTGATCTGTCTCTCCTACCTCCACTGCTCTCTC
>OMNM01034315.1:0-27936 GCA_900302745.1 Parablennius parvicornis | reverse complement strand
ACACACACACACACACACACACACAGCTTCTGTGAAAGTGGACTAGAGAGCACACAGAGCTCCATTGGTTGGTAAATTGTTTTATGTGGGTCAGCAACAAGCCCTGAAGGCAGAAGGAGAGGAGCGAGGGAGTGCAGGAGAGATTGATAGATGGATAGAGGGAAGGAGAAATGGAGGGCAGGGAAGGTTTTGTGCTGTCTAGAAATGTAGACAACAAGCCTCAGCATCCAGAAAAGTATAGAGCCGGACTAAAACTCAGCGAAAAGATCCAATTAAAATAAAAATATCTAGTCTGTTCAATCTCTTCAGGTTTATCTGAAGCTGTAGAGCTTGTGCTGTGTGGGACTTACAGTGTTCTGTGGGGGTCTTGGTGGGTCTTCTCCTGGACTTTTCTTTCCCAAACAGGCAACACTCCAAGCCTCCTGCACCTCCGAGTTGAACACAGTGAAGACGAGCATCACGGACAGACCCTGGGAAAAAAATGACACAAAGTCAGACAAACTGTGCCAACCAAGCAAACATGTCCCATTAAAATTTTAGATTGTTGAATAAATTCAGAACATTTCCTGTTATGCATACCTGTACTAGGCAGAGGACATCAAATATGTAGTAGAAAGCCAGGATGCTGTTATTCACAGCCATCAGACCACACAGCCAAGTGGAGGTGGCCAGCAGCAAGAGCAGGAAGGCATTACGGATAGTAGCGCTGAAGAAAGAGACAGATCGTCAGTGCTACTGCGAATTATTGATTTATAATCATTCATAACAGTCACAAGTAATCAAAAATATTTGTCTTAAAGTTATAGCAAAAAGAATAACCAAGCTAATACATCACAGGTAGTGTGGATGCAGGAAAATGTCAATATTATGTAGAATTAATTAGAATGATCAATTTGATAAAAATAATCATTACCCATTATTGTGTCAAAAAGGAGTTGTTTTCTTGCAGTAACGCATTATTTTGGAGCCAGTTAATCACAATAGACATTCAAAAGACGAACTAGTCATGTAACATTATAATGGACATCAGTAAAGCTTTGTAGGCACAAAATGGCATGTTTTTTTTTTTTGTTGTTTTTTTTTTTTGATACAAGAAGCATATATGTTGAAAATTAGAGATAGTGTTGCCATGTTGTTGCTGCAAACAGACGGCTACCACATTTGGAGTAAATTTCACTTTTGGACGAAACATTTTTATCTTGAACTATAAGCATCATCACATGAAAATGAATTAAAGACACAAGAGAGGACAAAGTGATGGATATTTATGCAGACAAGTACACGAGTCACCAGCCTTTGAATAAAAGACAGAACAGTGAAAGTAAGACACTTACATGACGGGGAGTTTCTTGGTCTCCTTCTGTGACGGGTTACAGGACATCTTGGCTACAATCATGAAAATGCCTCCATTCATCTGGACGGTAGGAGAAAGATAGAGTCAGTAAGGCAACATTTTTATGCAATTTCAGCTTCTCCCATGCTGCCGATAGCAACATCCAAGACGAGGATAAACAGATGACACTAAATCAATGTGGATAAAATCGTCATCGACGAGGTAAGAGATAAATGCATTAAAGTCTAAGCTGTCCAAGTCTCTCAGGGCAAATTCTGTTAAGGTTGCTACATGAAAAACACAGGTTATAACATGGGATAAATAAAATCACAGCGGAAGCAGGAGGCACGTGCAAAGGTTAGAGAGTGACTGCATAGCGGTGTCATTATCAATTCACTGCATGGCTCCTCTGATGCTTAAGTGAGGAGTCAGAGGTGTTATCGTGATGTCGGGAGCAATTAGAATTAGGTTGGAGGTGAGTTTGAGTGGGTCGTCTTTCTGAAAACCACGTTGAGAGCCGCCACTTATGATGGAGCCATTCTGCTCATTTGAGCCACGGATTCAAAGGCAGTGACAGTAAGTTTGGACAGATCTTTCTGGGAAAACTTTACTGTGTTGAGACCAAACCGAAGAAGCAGAAGAGTTATTATTATGTGCATGACTGGATTAGAGTAATTCTCAAGTGAAAAGCATCAATGTTTTTTTTTCTTCTTCTTCTTTTCTAAGAAATGATTTCCTCCATCTGCCAAAACACTCGCCACCTGTTTCTGTTACATCACTGGTTGTGCTGGTTTTACTCAAGTACGCGTGCAGAATGACTGACGGTATATGAAAGAGAGAGGAAGACGGCTACCAGGATGACGATGGCGATGGGGCCGGCGAAGCTCCAGATGAGTTTGTCATAGATGGAGATCCAGCAGAAGTCCGGGTTCCCGTATCCTTCAGGGTCCAGGCCGACTGCCAGGCCTGCAGCAAAGAGACAGACAGCCAGATCAGACAGCACCATCTCCTCTGATGTCCTCTGGTGTCATTCAGAGAGAGACAGCAGCCACAGAGAGATCAGCTCTCGACTGCATGCAATTATGTCAGTGGCATAATAGGAAGGGTGTGTTGCCAGATATGATCAAAAGTATTTGAATATGTTTGATTTCATTCAATAAGATGTTGTTTTTTTTAAATGCAAGCATGATGTGGTGTTTGTATTTGCTGGGAAGAATGTACACCACTCTCATGTACCTGTCCTCTGACACATAATTGAAGTGACTTCACCACCAGACAAGGCGAAAGCTCCGACCAGGATTCCAAAATGAAAGTAAATCTCGTCTTGTTTACTTTAAGATATATAAACGCTGACTACAGGAAACTAAAGGATGCCAATGACATGACAAACACATGATTTGGATTTTTTTTTTCTTTTCTGCACAGCTGGATGCTGTTTCAGGGAGATACTGCCATGTGAAAAGCCTGATGTTTTTCTTGCCAGTGTATACTTGTTTGGACAACACTGTCAAGGTTTTGACAGCTTTGGGTTTTTCAGAAATTTTTAAATTGAATCGCAAAGACTGGAGAGAGGAAGGAAAAGCCTGAATGAAGAAAGACAGACAGATAAACACACTTCTGAACCTGTGGAAAGAGACAGGGGATTTTGTGTGTGTGTGTGTGTGTGTGTGTGTGCACATGTGTGTAGAAGACAGAGCCCTACTTGAGGCAAGGGGAGGCAGCTGTCTGTGTGTGACAGAAACAGCAATATATAGAGCTTAGTTGACAGCATGTTCTGAAACTGTGTGTGCGTGTGTGTAGAGAGAGAACGGAGAGGGAAGAAAGGAGGCTTATATTACTAGCTTACACTACAGTGTCGAGGCAGAAATTGCTTGCATGTGTATCTCTGCTCAGCTATCTCAATATTAAAATGTCAGTGAAACCAGTTTAATGCGAGTGCCAATCGAATTCCTTATCTACCTCGCCAGACCCATAGCGAGAATGTAGATGTGTGTTATGTATATGACTTAAAAGTGCAGCTGACGCAATGTCTTGACGGTGTGTGTGTGTGTCGACAAATGACCAACAGATGGCACAGAAATCGTTTTAAAGCCCGCCAGGTGCGTCACCTGTGATAATTGCCGGCACGCCCCAGCCAATGGCGTAGTAGAACCTCATGGCACCGTAGTTGATGTTACGCTGCTCCGTCTGCATCCGGTAGATATGGAGGCCCTCCACGAACATCCACGCAAAGGTGGACATGAAAAAGTAATGCAGCAGGATGGCGACGACAGTACACAGGAACTGGAAAGTAAAAAAAAAAAGAGTTGTTGTTAAAAAGCTAAAAAAAAAGGAAAAAAAAAGATAATGGGTTGTGATAACTAAAGGGATTTCAAAAAAAGAGAGGAGGTGAGGGAGGATAATGAATATAATCCAGTTTCGATGAGACATCTTGGCAGGCGACCAACAGGTCTTTATTCCCACAGACCACTCAGATTACAGCAGCTCACAATTTTATGAGTTTATAGCAGCGTGTTACAAGACGTCGCCCCCAGAAAAGCAAAAATCACCAATATGAATGTAAATGGACGCTGTAAAAGTGCGGAATCGGAGTCGTAACACCTCAAGAGTGCATTTTCGCTGCGATTATGGGTGCAACACTGAGCACCATCTGTGCAGGCTGGTTTGTAAAACATGGTCTCGCAGGTGAAACGGCTTTCACAGCAAAACCTTCCATAGTGGATGCAAATCTGAAAGCTTTCCTGTAAATTTCTGTAGTCACAATCAAAGGGGGCAGTTGATTCTTTCCTTTAATCACAATCTTGTAATATAATCAATTCACTGGCCTATAGGGAATACAAACAGTATGTTGCTATTTGTAATACATTCAATACATATATTTTGGATGTATAATTTATCTATTTATCTTCAGAAATATCCATGAAAGTGTGAGATTTTTCATTTAGACATCACAATCAGGACTTTGCCTCAGGTAATTCCTCAAGCTTTTCCATTCTTTATACTTCTTTGAAAAATGGCTTGTTTCTGCCTCATAAATCCTTGTGACATAATAAAGAGATAATCTGCATTGTTCACTCCACCTGCCACATATCATCAAAAATAAACCAGTGATTGTGGCGGCAGGAAACAAATTAGAGATTTGTTTTTCCAGTTAAGTGTTGCTGTTTGCTTTGGCACCAAGGCCAAACTTATTCAATGAATAATGCAAAGCACAAGTATTAGGCTTCTGAGAAATTACCCTCGGGCAGCGCTTGAGAACGTCTGAAGCTCTTCATCTGAACTCTGACGCCTTCGGTACGAGTTGTTTGTTTGACCGGATGAGGCCGGTGCCATTCAAACAGAAGTGGCTTGGAATTGCGGCGGCGACAAAAATTGAAAGAGCACTTACAGACGTTTGAATGAAATGCAAACCGGCTTCAGGAAATAACTGGAGGATTCACACGTTTGACAAGTCAATTAGAAGGCTGGGAAAGCCACTTTTCAAAGCTGTTGTTGGATACAAACACAGAGGAAAATTCACTTAAATCAAACAGCAATCAGGGATTATTTTGTCATTTGTAACTTCACGTGTGTTTATTACTGACCAGACGAGCTGACATAAGCAGAATTGAAATCAGATGTATTGAATTAAACCTTGGCACGCCAAGCTAAGTCAAAGAAAAGTAAATTCTAGTTTATTGTTGCATTAGTAAGCCATTACAGCTGCAGATTACACAGAATTTACAGACTGCTCTGACCTTCATCAACTACAAAAAAATCCCCCTACAGAGGAGTGCTTTACATATCTAAGTGAAGGTGGGCAGACTTTTAAGGTCAAACGAGGCTATGTGCATATTGAACACAAAGCCAAACCCTTGGCCATAATGCAGCGATGAATCTCACACACACATTCCCACACACACACACACCAAAATGTGCACAAAACCTGCCACACAGAATAGCTGCGAGCACTAACATGCTCCTCCAAGCATGATGTACATGAATTAGAGAACATACTGTTCAGCTCCAAGTAACCGGTTGCACTGTAAGAGCCGTACAGTCAGCTGCGTGGGGGATACTGCTTAATTAATTGGATTTCATGCTGAGCGAGCACATATTTGCAGAAATCTCTCTCCAACACTCGCTGCTCTTTAAACAGACTCAGACACACACACACACACACACGTACAGTACGATGTAACCAAACGGAGACACAACGGTCATTAGATCAGGCAGAAACACAGAAAGAGCTGTGAGCTCTGAAAGACCTGGACAGAGGAACAAAGTGGACAAACGTTTAAGGATATAGTGTATGATGTACTACAGGGCATCGTAGGATATAATATCATATTCAACAGGGTAGAAGAAAAGCTGGGGATTTCTTTTTATAACATGGCACTATTTGAGAGTTGATAAAACAATCCTATTACTTTTAACTTGAATGGAAGTACAAATACTTTAGTGACCAAAGTAAAAGAAAAAGTAGAAGCACTGATACAACTTCTTTATCTTAGTAGAAGTGAGAAGTACCCATTATGAAATGTACTTTCGTAAAAATTTTAAAAAGTGAGAATGAAATTCTAAATGGATGAAATTTAAAGAATAATAAAATTTTTACTTTATTGATGCACAATGCTTTTTAAAAAAACTTCTTAAAGATTTCTTTTTTGCGAGTGGAATGGATCACAATTTAAGTTGTATCATAGTTTTGATTAAGAAAAAAAATAATGATGATGTTTTTCCTTGGCTGGATTTTCTTTTAAAACACCATGAATTCCATTGAAACATTTTAGACTAGGCGTTTTAGCATTCAATTTGCTCAATTATAACCTCGGATGCTTGAGATTGGATAACTCAAAATTGTTTTCATAAAAGTAAAAAAAAAAAAAGTCATGAATGTAAGGAATATAACCTGCAGTTATTGTGTTCAAATATAGGAAGTCAGTGTAAAATGTGGTAAGAATAATGAATGCTTCAGTGGAGTACAGTTAGTTTAATAATCTATTTAGGTACTCTGCCACATGAGTGCACCTAGCAGTCTGCTATGAGGGCAGAATTAAGACAACATGCCTTCAAATTGTTGTGAAAAAGGGTATAAAGGTATTGAGGCTAAAGGCTAAAGCCAAGTGAAAAGCTGTACCACCAACTCCAATGACCCCCCGCTGGTTCCTACCTGCTGTTCAGTGTGATTGACTCCAAGCAGAAACACCAGCTCGGACAGAAACATGGCCGCCGCCGTGTTTGAATGGATGCTCCTGGTGTTGGACTTGAGGCCACGCAGGCAGGAGAGCACCAGCACGGTGAGGACGAGCGCCAGCATGGAGAGGCACAGAGAGGAGTACGTGACCAGGGCCAACGTCTCCAGATCGCCCTCCAACTGCTGCTCATCCAGAGAAGAGAGAAGACAGAACGAGAGGAGGTCTTACTGCATTGATAATCATCCAAAGGAAATGAGGAGGAAACTCGTTCAGAGAGGAAAAGCGAGAAAATAGATACACAAAGTAAACACTGAATCATTTGATCACGGCGAGATGTTTATACTTCAGTCTTGGTTGCTGTCTGTTTTCATTGAGAACTGATGGTTTTGCATTTTGTTACATAGAAAAAACATCAATTCCTGCAAGTCATGAAAGGTTATGTTTTTATTATAGGCAAATCTCAGGGGGTTTTGAAAGCAGCGGAGAAAGAAACATAAAAAAAAAAAAAAAAAAAAAAAAAAAAAGAAGAGGATTGATGTCAACTCACAGAGCAGACTGATCTGCCAGTGGAAAGTATCAAGAGCATAAAATTGATTCATCGCTGCCTATTCATGTAACAACTCTTGGCAGTAAACATGGAAGAATCTCCTCCAGACAAATTGGGAACATGTACGGAAAATGGGTTAACATTTAATGAAGGCGTGAATGATTTCATGTTAACCGCATTGTGAAAACACGGGTGTGAAATTTGCCTGTGAGACATGACTCCTCTGATTCCACAGGTTTCCAGATCTGAAACATCCACGACTTAGTATGCTGCAGAGATCTGCTCAGGGTTTGCACTGAGCCACAAAAATCTCCTACAGCTGTAACAAGGAATCCTTCAGCCTGGTGCATGTCAGTCAGGATTTCTTTCAGGACGATATTCTTTTTTTTTTTTGTTTCTTCCCCCCAAACCAGATCCACCAATTACAGGCCAAGATGTTCAGAGGAGACAAGACAAGGGGACGAGTGAAACCGTGGCAGGGACACAGGTATGCATGATGTCCCCTGATGGAAAATCCATTATGCACCTCATCATAGGTGAAAGCGGAGATGATTAAATCCACATTAAATCGCTGATTGAATTGGATCACTTGAGTGATTGATCACTCACCTCCCTGTGTGAGCTGTCCATCAAAACGCCGAAAGTGCCCAGTCGCTGACACTGACAGCGCACGTGAGAGGTATTCCTGTAGACCACCATGCAGTCCCGGACTGTCCAACAGCCTCCTATCTCATACCTCAAAGACACAGAGAGAGAGGAAGATTAAAACAGATGATACCGACTTCTGCTTTTCTAATCATTAGTGGCAGGACACGTTGTGTGATGTCTAATCTTCTGATTAAGATGTAGATCTGCTCTGATTTGAAATTTTTTTTTGCTTTGTTAAAAAGATAGCAGGTGCAGATTCCTTTTCCTTGTTTTTGACGCCTTGACAGCACAAACTCACTAAATAAATCTTGTCGGTCTGGCAGGTCTGCAGAAAACCAATATCAAAGGGAGCTATTTCACATCAGAGGCCAGAAAGTGAGAAACTAGAAAAAAATATCAGGTTTAGGAAAAGATATGACCAAACCTACAGTCATTAAATAAACATTAGATTTTGGTTAGTTTTGTATAAAGCCAATAAAAAAACATTGCCAAATAACCTCCAAGAAAGGTTTGGAAAAAAGAGAAAGCAATTATTATTTAAAAGGAACGGGCATCTTTAAAAAACCAAGCTTCAACTCGAAACCAAAAGAACCAACGGTCACAGTAACAGGAGTTCGCTTATGGAACTCACTTCAAAAAGAAATCAAAGAATCAGGAACTCTTCTAAAATTTAAGAAATGCATAAAATCTGCTATGTTATACGAATATGAAAATTAGATTAGATATTTGATTGAAATGTACATGAAAACAATTGTTTTTGTTTTGTTTAAATTTTTTATTGATTGATTTACTTTTACTCTTTCCTTCTGTAAAAATTGTAAACATGGCACATAACATGATTAAAAATATATGCAAATCTGCAAATACTTAATCACACACAATACAATCCAATACTCACAATGTCACACTTTCACTCGTGTATGATCACCAAACGCTGGTGGATATTGCCATAAATTTAACATTAATCCATTTTAATTAGTCTTCTAGCGATTAATAGTGTTATCTACTTCGTATATAGCACTTTGGCTTCTTGTAGGTGTATTGAAGTGTTTTATAAATAAAGACATAGAAGAAACATACAAATGTCCATTATAAAATCAAAAAATCAAGTCAACTGAATGCAAGACGAAGACGTAAAATAAAACATGCTTCAATGAAATAAATTCAAAGAGCTTTGATTAAAGTCCAGCTATTCTTCTCTTTCTCCACTCCATCGATTGAAATCATGACTCCAAACAGACCAGTGAGCTCATGAACCACGTCCACAGTGTCTCTGTGTCGGGCTGTGAAACATGCGTCGACTCACTGATTGCTGTGGTTCCACTGGACACACAGAGGCTTGCTGCGATTGGCCGTCTCCAGCAGTTTGAACTCCAGCAGGATGGGCTGATCCAAATGTCCCCCCACAAACGTCTGGTTGTTGTAGACGGACACGGTGACCACCGGGGAGTTCATTACCGGATGTCGGGGAAGCCTGGTGGGAGAGGAGAGGGAGCACAGAAGTCAGCGTACATTCACTAGATCAGACAAGAAGTATAGTTTGATGTCCTAGTTAGGATTAAAAAAAAACAATTGGTGAAAACATTGTACATATCATTAATAGAACGTAAGAAGTTAAATCTGTCCATTAAATGAGAATTAAATGGCTTGTTTATAGACACCATCTGAAGACTGGACAGTCTGTTAACAGATAATTAAGCCCGGAGGAGAATTGAGACAGCAGAGGGAAGATGAGAAAAAGGTACAATGTAGGTAAAAGAAGAAGATAAAAATAGGAAAGCCAGAAAGGGAAAGGAGAGAGCAGATGGTCAAACAGAATCCTCAAGCAGTTATTCTATTTCACCATGACAGTTTAAATCATCAATGTTTTATTTTAGTCATTCAAAAAAGTGTGAGATGTTCTGTTCTGCCATTTCATCTGCTGTGATTTAAAACGTAATTAAAAGAACCTGAGGAAATCACTTCAGGACATTTTTTTCCCCCAGAAGACATGCAGGTAATATAGTTTCCTGTTAGAAGCCTTCATGTTTTACTACAGTCTGTTTTTGTTCTCAGTGTGTCTGATGCCGACCTCACTCCCCGCCGGTCTGTGTGGTACTTGGGAGGGAGGGCAGCGCCCAGACTTCGATAGATCAGCATGATGACGATGGTGATGGACGGCTCGGGCAGGGACACGGTGCGTCTGGCCGCCGTGTATTCTCCCGTCTGATTGGCTGAGATGCTGACCGGGGCCGAGGCCGCGTCCTGAGGGGCCGAGGCTGGAGGTGACAAGACAGAGTGAGTTTGTGCTCATTGTTTCAGACCCGAACACAACAAACTACCATAGTTTATTCGTGATTCTGTTCTCACCTTCTTTCTCCGCCCGCTCTTTCTCCTTCTCCTTCCAGCTGTGCAGCTGTTGGCGTTGGGGCACCAGGGCAGCTGGGGGCAGGACCACGTGGGTGTAGGGATCCCACGGCGCCTGACCGCGAAACAGAGATGTGTGGTAACGTGGGAAACGCCGGCGCACATGGGTGTGGTTCTCCACTCGGTCCAAGTTCATGACTAGAAGGAGAAAAAAAACATGGAATGTAGAGTATTTAGTTTGATGCGAGTCAGTGTTACCTCTGATAATAAAAACAGCACAAAAATAATTTTTGAGATGCTGCTAATATATCTACCAGAGATCATTAAGCCAGCCATAATTGGAAGTAGGAGCCTAATAGGTTTGCATAACTGTTACCAAACAACTCTTTTTCTCTACCCAAACCATAATTCAAAGCCGAATTGGAGCAAGCAACTTGGTCACCTGGCTTTTATTTCTCAGCTGTATTACAGTCAATGCTGTTATTTGGTGCAAAGTAGTAACGATACTTTTCACCCATTAGAGAACTGGCGTTCTGTAAACAATCGTAAGTTTTCCATTTTTCCTGAAACCATTTGGTATTGTAATACAGGTTTTCTCCATAAGATGGTGTATCTTGGATGTTAGTGATTCAATATGTCAGATTCTAGGCTATTCCAGAGTTGTAAAATCTAAGCAGGCATCAACGATTGCACATTGAACCCATTCTGAAAAATAATCTAACAATGGGAAGAGCCAAAACTCTAAAAGCAATACCTTCTGTTGCTAAAGTGACTCAACACCGCCAGCTAATGTACCACAGAGACATTACTTATAGTTCACATGGTGCCCTTTAAGTATAGGTGAGAGTGTTTGCCATTTCATAGTCATCCGTATTTGCTTGTAGAATGAATAATGCAACATGCAATATTATGTGACGCCTCTTACTACTATGAGCTTCCTTTTGTACACAGCATGTAGATTGAGCTCGAAATGCTGGATTGAATGATCTGCTGATGGCAAAACCCCCGAATATTTTATTGCATAAATTTCTGCGACTCATTCATTATCACTCAATTATTTATCTGACAGCTCATATGTTTGTGATTCCAACATTTAGCTCAATGTCCATGTTCAATTAAAAAATAAATGCTCATGTTGAAGATTCGAGGAGAAGCCTTCCTGAAGTTCCTGAGTCGATACTTTACTCTCAGTGGATTGATGTTTTATTATGACGAGCCTACGGGAAATCTATAAAACACACACTTGGACACACAAAGTGGAAGGACTGTGGCACTGCAGAAAATATAAAATAATTTGACAAACGCACACACGCACGCACACACGCACATACACACGCACACACACACAGAGTCAATGCTGGATGTTTAATAATGAATGAAGACATGATTCAACAGACAGAAACAGAAACACTCAGTAGAGAGTAAAGTGTGTGTTTCTCTAAGTGGCTGTCAACATGGAGACAAAGAAAAACAAAGATTTTATTGATAACAAATAATGATAATAAAGTGTTTTAATGACCCAATCCAACAACACATTGCAGAGGGAGAAACATACTAAACGAGAACAGATGGGGATGTGTCAAAGCCATTTATATCTTTTTATATGTGATTCAAGCGATCTGATTGGCTGAGAGTATAAACTGTCTGTGTATGTGGGTGTATAAGTATAACAATTTTTTGTGTGTCATATTTTTTTTTTTTATGTTTTCTGCTTTAACACGCTACTGTCAATCATCTGCTGCCTGTCTGGAGATCAGCACAAAGTCTTGGTGTTCAAGTCATTTAATCTGCCATCTCAGGTCTGTGCTGTTGTTGAATACTAGATAAAACATTGCATCTTACTGGTTGTTGAATATGGAGAAATATTGACATATGTCAACGAGATAAAACAGCAAAAGATCACTTACATTAATGAGGACTTTCCGCAAATAAGTCTGAATTAAAGAAAGGCTGAAAATTAATAATAATTAACTTGTTTCAGATCTGAAATGATCTATTTTATCAATCTAGGTTCACAAAAAAGCAACCTAGAGTAGCTTTGCTGTCTTTTGTGACTTTAGGGTGTTTAACTCTTTGTGTGTGCGTGTTTGTGTGTGTGTGAGTTTTTGTATTGTAAACAGCATTATCTCAATTTGTGAAATTCACTGTCATTATCTATATTCCTACTAAAGGTGCTGCTGTTGCTATTTTAACACCTCCTCTCACTGCGTGCGGTACAGATTATTTAGCAGCATTTTAAAAACTGCTAAATTATACAAATTTGTGAAAAAGGGGTCATTTAAAAAAAAAAAAAAAAAAAAAAAAGGAGGATGAGAGAAACTTCTTTACATAATGGCCGTGACCTTATCTGAAAATGCACAGTCGACATGAAGGAGTGAATGTGTACGAGTTACTATATATGACCCACTTTAATGAGCAGAGGTGTTCGGTAATGTCATGCTCCAACGTATCAGTGTGTGTGTGTGTGTGTGTGTGTGTGTGTGTGTGTGTGCGTGTGCATGTATGTGCGTGCCTGCGTGTGCGTGTGACATCTGCAAATCTAAATGCTGTGCGCTGGCGAGGGCTCCACTGCTTCAGGGTTTGTGAGCATGTACTAAGAGCATTAACTACCATGTATGTGTGGGAGTGTGAAATCCATCGGTCTGTGCCGCTGCCAGCTCTCTGGCAGAGCCGTCATCCTTTGCATTGGTGCTGTTCGTCTCCTGATTCACAATGAATCATTGTGGATGATTTCACAGCAGTGATTTACAATAGTGTGAGAAAAAAATGTGCAGTAAATCACCTGTAAAGAGGAAATTTTAATCATTCTAGGAAATCTAAACTCACCGATATTTGGGGAAACCAACGCCACGGGATTGAGGTAGGTAAGCTTCATGTTCTGAGCCAAATTCTGGGTGTACTGATCGAGCAGCTCAGTCAGCTCGGCCGGACCGCCGCCCGGGATGTGGTTCTGGCTCTGAGCGAGAACCCGCCAAAGCCCTGAGGCACTGGGACCCAATAGCACGCTGCAGCCCCGCAGGATGTTCTGAAAGCAACAGAAAGACAAAGGTTCAGGAAAGGAAAAGTTAGGAACGGATCACGTTATTGGATTGGACTCTCTTTATTTACTTCCTGAGCATGAAGACCATAAAAGCTTATCGAATGCAAAGAAATATTGAGTTGTAGAGCTTCAGGATCACTGAAATCAGGCTGCAATGTACTTGAGGGTGAAAAAAAAAAAAAAAAAGTGCCATTATCAACTTCCATCTTCAGAAAAAAGAGCAGAGAAAAACTCCATTTGGAACCATTTTTTCCAAAGTTTTGTGCTAAATAGTGTTTTATCTAAAGGATTGAGATTGTCTTGTTTGCAAATAGGTCACTTGAATAATGACTGTGTTGCACCTGGAATACCAGGCAAACGCTGCCGAGAGCTGCTGATAAATAGCATGTTTAAAATTATCTCCACTTTCACGATTTTGTTTCCAAACATTAACCTATTATGTTTCTGAGTATCTATGTATCTGTATAAGTCTCCTCGATCACATTCTCACTGAACTGAAATAACAGTTTCTGGAACCAAATAAATTGATTTTGTTCAACACCGCTAACACAGCCTGGATAAGAAACTGCACACAGCCAACAAAACGTTTGAGTTTTACTTTTATATTAAAATCAACAAAGATGTTGACATGAGCAAAAGATCTTTCAGGAAATGTCAAAAAGAGTTTCACCACAGGAGGACTTAAAGTTTGTTTTGCTGAGTCTTGAATTGTTTTTTTTTGGTATCTGAAGGTTAAAAATATCCACAAACTCAGCTTGTGTTTATACAGAAACAGGAACAGAAACACACATTTCTGTCAACCATAAGACCTCGTTTACACAACAATGTTTTCAAGTGAAAACAAATACTGTCATTGTTTTTTTGGGTGTCTGTTTACATGGTGCTCAGAACCGCTAAAAACGCAACTTTTTTGAAAACGCTGCTACTGTGCATGTAGTTAATAGTTCTTCTTCATATGATCAGTAGCTGGACAATAATAACAATGTTGGCCTGTTGGTGTCATGACTTCCAGTACATATATTCTCCTGGGACTATTGTAGTTTTGTCATTGAGAGTCGCCTGTAATAGCAATGCAACTTCTTTGACTATGAATACCTGTGTAAACATTGATAATGTTGATAGTGTATTGTTCTCTATGTGCATGTGTGTGTAGTTTCATTACACTCAACAAGCAGCACTGACTTGTGACCCGGCATGCTAACTACATTGTTTTCGGCAGTGTTCCTGCCAGTGCCGTCTAAATACGAAATCAGTACTCCAATGCAGGTATTTGTTCTATATTCATTTCTTCTCTGATATACTTTCCCGAGCTACATTTACACAATTTTCAGTCATCAAAAAGTGTGAGAAACCATGTTGTGTATGAATGCCAATTAAGCTCTTTAATTTGGGAAAAGTGTGAAAAACAGCTGCATTGTGGCATATCAGTGCTTTCACGTCATTGTGAAGATAACTCAACAAAAATATGTTTGACTTATAGGTATGAGTATGTGTAAATGTCTCTCTATCTCTTTACCCTGTGAGGTATAGAAGCGGTATGGAAAATGGATGGATAAGAGAAAAATGCTCGTCTATTGTTAGGATGTTGCATGGCATCATAGTCAAGTGTCAGTGTTGAATTGTTGACATAAATTGAGACAAGCCACTAAACAAATTGTATTTTTGGCATCAACTTAAGCTTTAGTTTTTCACTGGCCGTGTTCTGGGCACTGAGCGCCTCCAATATGCAGATTACCTACACTCAGTGCACCTGAACGCCTCATGCATAAAAAGCTCTGCTAATATGCCACCTTTGTTTGTTTTCATCACTGCTGAAGGAAGATTGGGTTTCATCAACATTTTACAGTTGATTAAAGTCCGTAAGTGTGTTTGCTCCGTCACAAAAATTGAAAGACTGTGCGACTGTGTGAAAGACTAGTGGGAGATAAAAAAAAAAAAAAATGAAGTCATGACCCGGTACGTGGCCGGACTGTAAATAAATTGCTGAAGGAGTCTTAATTAGAAAGGAGGGTTTTTAATTTGAAATTCATGCAGGAAGTCATGGACTGAGGATGTAGCTTTTTCACACTTGCTTAGTCACGCCACTCAGGGTCAGGCCTGAAAAAAGCTGATCTTAATTATGCGACTGATTTACACACGGGAAAGGAAGAGGAGGTCTCATTATGAAGCATCTTAATATTCGACTGTGATCAGGACCATAATAAAATAAGGAAGATCAACTGTGACCTGAAGAGGTCTTGACTCCTCTTGGAGCTACTTTTCTCACTGTCAGTGCTTCCATATCATCGCTCTTCACGGAGAATTTGTGAGTCAGGACGGATCCATCGTCTCGAATGCACGGCTTTGCAAAACGATCTGAACAAAGAGTGATGTCGGAGAGAAACGGAGGAAAGGAGCTCAAAAGAATTCTTTGCAGTCAGATCCGATAAAGCACTATGGTGTCGTGTAACGCTCAGGAGAGAGGAGACAGGAAAAAAAAAAACCCATCTATAACACATTCTTCAGACAAACATATGGAGCGGTATAGAAAGAATGCGGGGAATTGTTGAGGGAGAGCGACTCAGGAAAAAGGATTATAGAGATGTGGTGTGAAAAAATATACTATAAGATAACAGGAAGAGTCAAAGAGCAGCTGCAGAGGTGCAAGACGGAAGAAGAGAGGTGCAAAGTTTAGAGAGGAAAAATGTCAACTAGAAAAGAGGAGCTGGGAAACTGAGCAGAGACTAATTTAGTGATATTAGCCAAGAGATGATGCACTTTTTCATATTTATACGAAACAGTTAGATGTTGATACAATTCGTTTTTTTTCCACTCTTTGTTGAACTAATATAAACAATTCGTAGCTCATATGTTGATCTAATTATGGCCACTGTAGCTGAAAGTTGTGTATTTATAGAGAACCATCCTCATCATCCTCATACAAAAGTCACAACGCTACAACGCACCCGTACACACTGTGCTTCTGAAAATGCCAGGTTCAGTTTGTCTACATCGACTCATCTTGTTCAGACAAAACTACTCTATGAAAATAAGCATTAATTAAAATTTTTAAAAAGCCAAGAAACAACAGACACACATAAAAAGAGAAGGATGCAAATACTTAGAGGCAGATGACCGTAATCAAGTCAAAGTGAAGGCCGGGTTGTGTTGTTATGTGAAATACCTAGAAGAAAATCTGTGTCAAGAAAAAGTATGTGAATATCTTTTTGTATTGATTGCAGCTACATCACACTTCCAGACAAACACAAAGTGCTCAACCTGACAGCAAACCAACAATTACAATAGAAACTGAGCAACTTTGATTGGATATAAACATTCACAGTGGTGGTTCGGAGGTATAAAGCTGCGCTACCCTTTAAAAACACTTAACCAAATGTCTTTGAAGACTGAAGGTCAAGAACTGTTGAGCTGCAACAAGCTTGATAAATTCACAACTCAACGAATTTAGACATTTACCACTCAGTTGGACACGTAATACTGTGACTACTCTTACTCGGGTTGACATGTGCAAAGTAGGAATAAAAAGGTAGAATAAGAGCAAAAGACTTGAAAAAAATCACTGGAAAAAGCCAACATCCCTTTGAATGAGTCTACCCTATGCAAACATTGGATGGGGATGGTGTATAAAGGAGAACACTCCGGGAGGAGCGAGCGCATTAAAGGCAAAAAAACCCTAAAAACACGACTTCATGATTGAAGCTGATGATCCAACATAGATGATCTACATTGTTGGTGTTAAACATTTTTTTTTTTTTAATCTAGGGGCTACACAGCCTAATTCCATCTTGAGTGGGATGGACGGGTACATTTCAAATATATTATGTATTTAAACTTTGAAGTTTTTCTGGTGCAAAATACAGTGACTTTGAGACTAGTTTGCAACCAAGCAGGTATCGATCTTTCACCGATATCTCAGCTCAGGTCTCAGTGTTGTGTCGTGTCCACTACTCTTAAGAAAATGTAAAAAGAAAAGAAAAGTGTACTCTTTAGAATTTGTACAGTTTGCTTTGTGGTTTAGTGGGTTAGATTTGAGCCTCTTGCAGGCCGGTTGAGGCCCAAGAGCCTTTTGTTTAACACCCTTGCTCTACATTGTTTGTGTATTATATTTTTGGCCAATTATTACAGACAAACCCAGAGACTTTACACACTTTTCCTTTACGCTGTATGTGTAAAAGTAAATGTGAAACATTTCGGGATGACTGTCTGATGTTTTGTGAATAAATGTTTCAAGTTCTCATTTTTATTCTAAAACCATTGTGCATGGAACCGCATGGGGTTCTATCTGTCGCATGTTGCAGAGCAGCAGTGTTCAGATAGATTTTGAACACAGCTTGAACATGAAGCTTTTTCTTTCATCCACTGCTACATTACAGATGTCAATGTCTCTTGCTGACTTCCTTTGTTTTACCTCTGCAGCCGTGGGGGCTTCAACCCCGCCACCCTCTTACAATGGCCACTGCCACACCTGCTGGTCCCACCTAATGGCTGCTCTTTAGACTGAGGTGTCGGGCAATATCGTATATATTACATATTTTCCACTGTTGTAGTTGGGGAGAAAAATAGGCTGTCTGCAGCTACACTTCAGTGACGGCAGGGCAAACCTGAGCCACCTCATTAAGTCCAAATGATGAAATGTGGGCGGGCAGCTTGTTTTTTAGAGCCAGAGGTGGAGGTTACGTGTCAGCCGAGTTGAGGCTTTTGTTCCAGAAAGTCCAAGATGAGAGTGAAAGTCATTAGTGAACTACTGCAGCAACATGTATCATCTTTATGACACGAGAAACAAGGGAAGCGAATGTTTGAGCCTGTGATTTGAATGAAATGCCAGGCCTGCTGGACTTTTCATTTCAATCACCGGGGGACATTGTAACACTGCTGCGGGGTTGTCATAGCAACTGTCATTGTCAGGAAATGTACGTATTGATCATATGTGTCGTGTTTGGTGTGAGGCTCAAACAGCGATACCTGATCGACAATGAAATCCCTCTGTGGAGGATCTACACTGAGGTGGAGATCACAGGAGGGGGGGGACACAGGGGTCCGGTGGCATGGGGGAGTCACAAAGGACCAGAAAAAAAAAGCCTAATTCTTTTATCGACAAGGATATCCAAAAAAACTGTAACAAAACCAAGGTGTTAAAAGTAATCCACAAAAAGCCACCCAAGAGGAAAAGCAGAAAGAGAAAAACTCGCCTTGAATTTGAGGCAACTAGATGTGCAGTGATTACCCAATGAGATGTAAAATATAGAGCACTGAGTAAAACAGTGCCACAATAACCTTTAAATTGAAAGGTTAAGGTTTTCTTTGTTGTGCTGTAAATTACAGGTGATTAAAAAATATATCTATATTTTTTGTAAACCTGGATTTGAGCTTCTTGCACGTCGGTTTTTCTCACAACCCTTATGTTTGACACATTTACATTAAATAATCCTTTTAAACTGTAATGACTGCAGCCAACAATGCCATAAAAGGTGAATCTGGCTGCATATCTTGGATATCTTTTTACAGGTTCTGTGCTGTTTGCTAATGAAATGTCGTCAGCAACACTCTCACTCAACCATGGTTGGAAAATGTTACTATTTTATTTGATTATCAGAAAGTTATTATGTTCTTGGTTGTTACATATGTTGAGTTAAGTGTGCTAAATTGTGATGAAACTGAGCCCATTAAACACCCTAACAGGCTCACATAACATTTCTTTCCCTGGACTGGGATTATCTGTCATAACTCAGCACTGCGGGATGTGGCTCCTCATCAGCTGGCTAAAATCTTCTCTGTTAACATGAATAATTAACACGTGTGCCTCTGGTTGCTGTAGATACTGAAAAAAAAGAAAGCTATTGCTTTTTTTTATGATTATAACCTTCAGTGGGACCTAATTAATGTGGATATATCACCCCTGGCTGCATAACTGCACCAGAAGTCATTCATCAGGTGAAGATTGAGTGAAAATGTCAGCTGGTGTGCGAGTACAATCCTTGACCATTAAAATCCCAAACATCTGATAGAGACACCACATTACAGAGCTTCAGTTTTGTCGAAATTCAGCAAGATATATTTCTATTACTGCAAACTTCAGCGTGTTTACTGTTTCTCTGGCAGGAGGGGGAAACTTCAATCTGTCAGAAAAAACTATTACTATTAAAATTCACATATCAATGTATTAATAAGATATTCAGAGCAGATGGGAAGTCAAATGCATATCAGTGTTGCTATAACAGCAAGGAGATTGTAAATTACAGATACATGAGTCCATAAATTGAAACTGCAGGAGGGGGGTTTGACTTTATTCCCCCACCGCTTTATGTTGTGATGTATGGCCAGCTCGTTTCTCCTCAGCCAAATTTGACTCAATATTGACAGCAAACTGAAACAAAAATGTCTGTTGGCGCCTTTTGTGTCAAAGTGTCAGCTCCCTGCGTCCCCAGGTGGAACGAGATCCTGTCAGTTAATGGACGGAGACGACAGGCCGCAATATTTCACGCGTTACTGTCACCACATCGCCATGGCAACATTACTCCTCATCTCAGGGAAAAGACGTCTCGTTGTAATATCGAGTTGAGGGGGTCTGTAAACCAGGACGGAATGATAAATCAGTCAAATGTGAGCCTTTGTTCCTTTGGCAAACCCTGCGGAATTACAGATGACAGCAAGCAGCAGTAAAATGAACTGAAGGTTTGGATTTGTGGTAAAAAAAAAAAAAAAAAATCTAACATAAAACTTCTTGCAGCACCCTTTCATTTTGTGTGTGTGTGTGTTGAACTTAAAGAGCTGAACTCAATAAAGTGTGCCAATAAAATGAGCTGGCACAGCTGCAGAATCATGTTTGATTCTTCACACATTGAATACAACGATGCAAAGTGACGTTTGGCTTTCACTGCTCGCTATCTGACGAGATCTTCCAAGAAGATTTACTTTAGAATTGCTTCTCACCTAAATCTGGCATTGAATTTTACATTTATAACCCCTCTCATATCCTGGCATGTACAGTAATCACAAACTGGTAACTTCTGACCTCTCGTTCACACTATTATTCAATGCTAAGAGTACATCACGATAACTTACAAATATACATCCGCACGTATCTCAATTTGTTCCACCATCTGCCCAAACTCATCGCTGCTTTAAAGGAAAAAGACGGAATAATCTCTCCTCACCTCATTGAAGTGTGCATCCTGGGTGGCCGTGAGTCCAAAGCCGCTCTGTTGTGTCTCAAATGTGAGGATGCGCGACAACAGCCGCTCGGCTATCTGCAGGTCGTTCCCATAGAGGCGTGTGGTCGCCTCGGTTATATCACGGAGCTGGTGGGCAAGCTTCTTCTCCATGATGGTGTTCAGCTCCGTCTCGTTACGCTCCAAGGAATCCAGCTAAACGCACGGAAAACATTCTGACAGTTAGGTGATAAATACAGCAACAATAAGAGCTACAGTATGTGTAATTCATTCAGGGGTTTGTGTGAATTATGGCTACTAATTTACAAAAATTTTATAAGCTGAATGCGTCTAAATTTAGTTCATTAAATCAACATGCATCTTTAATGTTTCATGAAAATTCAGTCAGGGAAGGGGATAGACTGGAGGTTAGTCTACTGGTTCCAATCCCCCTGCCCACCACTGTACATCTTGTACATCCCAAAATGCAAAACCGTGCTTGGCAACACTGCGAAATATCCAGGTACTGAGTTTATATGAGTGTTTTCAGCCTATCCCACACCAAAGATGAACTGCTATGAGAACATCAACTGTCATGGCTTAAACCCTGTCGTCTCTTATAACACAGTGAGAGAGGTTTATCACCACTGTTTCTTGGCCAACAACCAATAGCAATGGAGCAAAAAAAAAAAAAAAAGATCAAAGTGACACCGGTGCTGCACCAAAATAAAAGTGAAGGCAAAATATTAAACCGCAAACACATTTTTCTATCTACCAAGGTTTCTATTTGATAAAGGCTTGTAAAGCCAAGTTTATGAAATCCACTGTGCAAAATTTGACTTGAATGTATTAAACAGACAATATTACTGTAATGGGAGCATGTAAAGATCCTTAACAAAGTGTGGTCTACTTGTTCCAGGTAGAAACTGACGGAAACTGCTTTCCACATGGAACTTGGAGTATTTTTATCATAAATAAATTCCTATATATTGATAACATAACTTGAACTTAACGTTGTGGTTCTGAATTCACAAACACAATAGCAGTTATAAATATAACACATCCTTAACACAAACTAAACAAGAACGAGGAGGTCATCACTTCTGGTCAAGTGCTCAAATTCAATTGACTTTCTGAGGATTGGTGCAGGAATTAAAAATTATTAACTAAAGTGTAAATTTTTGGAGCCAATCAAAACCAATTACATTATTTTTGCACTGACCTAATACTTTAAGCACACTTTGGTGAGTGCTGGGTGAGAGGGGCAATGTTTAATTGCAGGATTGTGAAAAAAATCCAGCAAAAACTGTGTTAAACTGGTAACACACATATTGAGGTGGCTTTGTCGAGAAATTATTTGGCTGATTTATTTTTTTCCTCAGTGATGATGCAACTTACGTGATCACATGAAAACTAGTGCACCATATGGACTCAGAACCATTTAAAAAATCAGCTTAATGTGTCATTTGCAATATTTGATGCCGTTCAGCATCAGTATTCATCAACATACAGCAGCATTAAGCTCCACAAACGGAGGGGAGGTGCAGTTGTAAAGGTCTGGCTCCAGCCATCCTCTCTCCACATCACAGTGTCTGATGGCTGCGCCTGGAAGGAGGAGAAACAACAAGGTTCACAAAAACATGAGGCGTGTATGCATCGTCAGAAAAATACATATAATTATGATGGATTGAGCTGCCGCTAGGATGTGTACCGACCGACTGAGCCTTTGGGGCAGGAGACCGCCGCCGGCAGGTTGAACTTGGTCCGGGGCCACCAGATCCCCTGAGTGATTGTCTTGGGACAGCCGTCGTAAATGACTGCAGACAGACGGTAATTAGAAATCCCGCTTATCGGGTCTGAGAGGTTTTTTTTTTTTTTACCATTCAAAGCAAAACAAAACAGTGATGTAGGAAAATGTTTTTTCTCTCAATTTGCAGAGATGAAAATGATTGCGAGATGACAAAATACCAGCTTCAAATTTAAGGATGTAATTATGAGCAAGAAACTGGAAGGAGGAGAGAAAAGAAAATCAAATTAAATGGAAGATGTTAAACAGATGATGAATATAATTTCTTTTGTATTACGTTTGACAAATGTAGCTTTTCTTAAAAAGACAAGAGGAGGAAGGAAACTATGCTAAATCTTATGATTACACACGATGAGTAAGTGCAGTCAAAACTGAGTTAAGTTAACTTTCTCTATGAATAATTTACTCTAAATAGCAGTTTTTAATCGATCTTGACAATTAACAGCTTCTGCTAAAAATTACTTTTCGGTAGTATATTGCTTTTCAATAGACAATTCTAATATTCTTAAAATTATGTAAAATCAAAATACGAAGAAAGCTTTGGAAGATAATCCAAATGTGGCCAATAATAAAGTATGAGTAGACATTTTAGATGTCTGAACTCAAAAGTAATTATTTTCTTTTATTTCCAACATTTGAACACAGATTTCAGTATTCGTTTCGTCCTTAGTCTTTACAGATAATGATTCAGAATGATGGCCATAAGATCAAAGCTGTTGACAAGACAAGTTATTTTACTGTATCTAGAAAAAAGTGACAAATGTTAGAGCAATCAATAAAAAAAAAAAAACAAACATCAATTAACGCTGAACACAAAGACTTCCTGTTTCATTAAACTTAATATAGAATTTTTTATATTTGCACTTGAGTAATTTTCAAAATCTGTATATTTTATTTACTTTCCCTTAAGTCAATGAGTTGAATATTCATTTTATTATATGATATATTGCTTGAAAGGATGATTCTCATGAAAGCATGTCTGGGCCTTTATTTTGAAAATTAATTTATTTAATTTTTTTTTACAAAAGAATGACATTTATTTTTAATGTAGTCATTATTATCTAACAAACTACGTATGTGGTAAATTATGATTGGAGATACATGTCCAGATCCCTTCATCTGCTTTTCTTTTCAAATCATCAATCAAATTATTGTGTATTGCTGTAATCAGATTTTTTTCGGCTTGTAATATCTGCAAAGTGCCGAAAACTCCCATGATGCATCATTGTAGCAGAAGATTTGAGAAGTTTGCCTCTCTGTGCGAGTACATTTTAATTTTCCATGTCTGACAAAATTCATTTTTCCAAACTACTTTAACATTGAAAGGTGGCTCTGCTTTTCAACTGTGTGCCTGTTTTATCATGTTGTATCATCAAATTCTTCAGCTCATTTCTTGTTTACAAATGTGTTGCATTGACACAAATAAATATTAAAAGCAAAAAATTATTTTCTGGGCTGCCAGAGAGAGAAGAAATCGTTGAATGAATAAAGTTATTGTTTGTTGTGTGATCAAAGATAAAACCAGCTCACAGGTGAATAAAAGATGAAAATATCCTGTATATCCCTCTCACCTTCACAGCCAGAGTTTGTGACCTCGGCAAAGGGGTTATCACACGTGTTGCACTGGCGGCCGATGACCCCGGGTCTGCACTGACACTGGCCGCTCTCCGGATCACATGACCTTGAGAAGGAACCCACCGGGTAGCAGTCGCACGGCAGGCAGGCGTCAGAGCCCCGAGGGCGATAATGAAACTCCTGAACAGAGAAAATACACACACATACACACAGACTTAAGTACAGGGACAGACCACACTCCATCAGACGAATGGGAAATGTCATGGTGCCAAGAAAAGCGACAGCAATTATCTCACCACATGCGGAGGAAAATTTATAATGTGACACACGAGGAGGCCACAGGTAAAACAGAAACACAAAGAGCAGCAGTGTGTAGCTTAATCATTTAGCGTGCTAAGAAAGAGAAGATGCCGAACAGAGGTGCAGGATGATATCAGAACAACATCAGCATCTGCAGATAAACACTAGAAAATGAAACATCGGCATCAAACACCAATACTGATATGCTAATTTTTCTTTTTTTTTTTTGAGCATGCCATGAGCACGGTTGGCCGTCAAGGTAAAAGAGAGTCGTCATTACATCGATAAGCGTAGAAGATGGAAAAATCAAACATGTCTGCTGTGTGAGATTTTTTATTTCTTAAGTTTCAGAAACAGATAAAGTTGCCGTTTGAAACTAATGCTAAATATCGGTCATGCGAGGATTTAAAACCCGCTACTTTTGAGTTGTGAAAATCCAACCAAGTTAATTTCCTGGTTCTGGTCCTTGTAGCACACAAGACCCTCAGTGTGCTTTGCACAAGTGAACGCCTGTTCAGCGCCGTCTCCCATAGACGAGAAGACAAGTCATATTGACCAGAGGCTCCAAACATAAGATCCGTGGGCCAAAACCGGCCTGCAAGAAGCTCCAATCTGCCCACCAAGCCACCAAGCAAAGTGCAAAAATTTAGCAGAGCATAAGCCATACAGCAATGTTGTCGGGGTGACTTTAAAAAAAATAATACAACAGCGACTTGACAATTTTTGGGACATTTGTGGACAGAAGGTGTCATTAAATTTGGCTTTCTGTTGATATTGTGAAAATTTTGTTGGACTCCATGCTTGTTATTAGGTGACAGTAACACCAATGAATCATGTTGACACAACATATTTCCATTTAGGTCATGCTAGAAAGTAGTTTCTTGTTATTACAACTCATTTCAATTTGGTTGAAACACCCAGTAAGTGATTTTTACCATGTTAGGGGGGGAAAAAAAACAGCTTAGGAAGTGCACAAGGTGTGATATGCAGGGGAGGATGTAAATATCCGTCTTCTGATTAATGATCTGAATCGTCATTGCTGGCAAAATCTGCATAGTGATTAATGCTGCTTTCCAAGCAGACCACAGAAATGTTTAAATATGAACCTAATGAATAACAGTCTATTGTTGAACCAGCAGATTTTCACTCTCTACACTGGAGCTCATGTGGCCTACAGCATCGGCCAAAATGCTAGTTTCACTGTATTAGATCTGTTCATACTTACAAAATGGTTTTATTGCAGTTTATAATAAAATGTGGCAATGTGAATGAAAATGTGCTTCCAACACATCTACCCTTCATCTACCAACACCTGAAAAGCATTAGACACAACATTCATCTAAATGATAAATGGTCAACAGATTTAACAGATATAGTACATATTATAATACATATATGACATATTCAGCCATGGCTGCCATGTAAGAGGCTCAACTGCATCTGGTGTAATTATGGGAATCGAGCTGCCAATCTTGAGATGTATGTATGCCCAACATTGATCTAGCTGTGTTATTTATTTATCTCAGACTGGACAGTTTACTAATACAATGTCACATTAACACATGGAGTAGCAATAACAGAGACACAGTGCACATTAATCTGACTTATCTCTCCTCAATATCCTCAATATAAGCTGAGATCCAGTGAAAAAAGCTCCATATCAGACCCCTCAAAAGAGTAAAAACACATAAATGAGGCTGTATGGAGATGTATACTATGCATGCATGTGTGTGTGCGTGGGTGCGTGCGTGTCTTCAGAGATCAAGGATTAAGGTCGAAAGATCAGATGAAAGCCAGGATAAAAACAGTTAAACATGCTGGTTCTACACAGGCGTATCACACACATGTTCACGCTGGGCTGAAAAGTGGGTAAGAGAGGATGATCATTAGATCATGGATGGTGAAGCAGGCAGTCTGTGTGGATTAGCCGGTGAGACTATCGACCTGTGAGGTGATTACAGCCCGTCTGAGTGAAGCCACGACCAAAGAGATCAATGGCATGACATCAATGAAGTTCTTCTAATACTATCAATGGAAGTTAAAAATGTTTTACTTTCAATAGGGGATCCAGGAAAACATAAATTCAATACAAAAGAATCTAGGTAACTGTGCCTAATTTGATCATTGTTATCAGTATTGTTTAAGTATTTTACAGTTTTTCTAAGGGATTAGATAGTCATTGCATTGAACAAAATGTAGCAATCCTGGAGGATACAATTACTCTAAATTAAAGTGGAAAGAGTCCAAGTCCATTTGGTTACCCATCTCAGTCTTATAAACATTTGGGGATAAATTGGTTCCTTTATAACATGTTCATTTCAATCCAGCCGCCTCCCTCCAAACTCTCTTAGGCATCCACTTCTGTCCTAGAAATGACAAATGAATTGAATTGTACCTAATATCAGCCTATAAGCTTAAGATACTTAAAAGTAGGGATTCACCAGCACCACTTTTTGTTTTAAAGGAAGGGTACAAGTACAAGTACTTATTAAATGCCATAAAGTCTAATTCATACTCCATACCCAAAATGATATATAAAGGCCATGTGTGGCAATGCAAATAATCTCCGTCCAGACTGAGCTGACATGACGCCTCCAACTGCCTGACAGCCTACAGTAAACATAGGACAGTGCATACATATTGTCTTATACATACTGGAGCCTCTATCTGTAGCTTCATGCTTTAATCCTTTTGTTACTGGGGTTCGGAGTATTGGACTGAAGGTTCTTCTTCATGCTGATGATTTGCTGTTGTACATTTCTAATCTGACTGCGTCTGTTCCTCCCGCCATTACCACTCTCATTTCATTTGGTGAAACATCAGGTTTTAAATGCAAATACATGTTAAATACTCCACATGAATGCTGCTACATCAAACTACCCATTGCACAATTTGGCCTTAAAGATTGTGCATCATAGATTTACATATTCAGAGGTCCATGTCACTTGTAAATTATGCAGAGCTGTATAAAGGTAATTTTGACTTGTGTCCATGAAGACTTTCAACAATAGTCTATGCTCAATGCAATGTCAAAGTCAATTGCAAATGATATTAGCAGACAATGCCTTCTTGATTTGGTCAAATGTAGGGCTTAAAGATTTTTCACTTTCTAAACATATATTTCCAGAGTTCCTCAACCTGCCCAGTTGTATTCCTTTTGATAATTTTTTCAAGCCCATCGCATCTTTGAAAGTTGCTTTATCGATTTTCTCCACCCAAATCCACACATTGTGTCCGCATTCACTGAATTTTATAAAGTCCTGTTGGACCAAGGTTCTGGAGATAGACATAGAGCTAGATGAACTTTGGAAAACTGCTTAAAAAAATTATAATAATACTAAAAACCACATATATCCTCAATTTGTGCAAATCCTAGCCTCATTTAATGTTAAATGGTACATCATACCTACTATATGAAGGGCAGTTCACTTAAAATTTATAGAAACTTAATCCCCCCTGCAAAACCGATCAGTCTCTCTGGGTCCGGCCCTCTTTCTGCAAATATTGGACAGATAGTTTCAGTACTCAAAAGGACACTATAGCCTTCACAACTCTATTGGTGAGACGGCTAATATTGATTACCTGGAATACTCTCTAGAAATGGTGTATTTTTTGTTTTAACACAGAAGAAAAAACTAAGCTCTCGCCTATTGGGTCATCCAATAAATGGAAGTGAATGCTATATGCTTTGGCGATCTTCCAGGAAGATGTTGAACCATCAATGAAAAACAAACTGAAGACTACATTTTGGACAAAGCTCTGCCTTCAGCCACGTTTAACTGAACTTTATTACAAACTGTTTAAGTTCAGAGGTTCAAGAGTGCCCTATTGTCCCACAGGAGGCAAATCTTGTGCAGCGGGACATCACATAACAGAGAAAAACATCACACCAGGAAACTGGTTACCTTGCAATGACAGTGTCCGCTGGTCTTGTTGCAGTCCGGGTCGAAGCCTTTGTTGGCATCGCAGTGACACGGTCCGCATGTGGGAGTGCCCCACCAGCCCCTGGGACACT
>OMNM01034314.1:0-17947 GCA_900302745.1 Parablennius parvicornis | reverse complement strand
CCCCCCCCCCCCCCGAATATTTCCGTCTGTCTTTGTATTTATTTACTTGTGTTCACACTATAAACAACAACCAAGACGCAGTAAAGATTCTTCTCCTCACACCTTCTCCAAGGTGCTATTGAGCGTTACTCCCTCTTGTGAGCTGCATTACTTTATACTTTTCCCTTTTGAGAAAAAAAATTAGTATGATCCTTTTCTTTATTTTGCACATCTTACTTGATAATTGTGGAATTCTGAGTCATAGTCCCGACATTCACAGTGCAAGGTAAACAACATATAGTTTGTAGTGTGCCTTGTTCAGACACACTATCCACTTAAAAGCACATGGTAACAAATGAACGTGGATGTAACCGGCAGCATTGACAACTCATCTTCTGTTAATAACTAGATTTAGTCTCACTTGTGCGATGTGTGATTTCACAAGACGTATAGTCTGAAAATGTAAGTCTGTTAGTCAGAGCAGCGCTAATCTCCCAAACACAGACAAGCCAGTGTGTAAACAAAGCTAAGGGAAGACGGCTTCTGCTCTCACATCAAGGCAAATAAAAGAGAACGGGAAAGTGTATGCTAAGTAATACTTTTACACTCGACATCTGAAGGCAAAATCCCTGTACTTACAGCAATTAGCCCAGAGTTTTGTTCTCTCGCTTGTCTTTGTTGCACTGACACACTAAAACAATCTGAGAGAACCAGGTAGCATCATTACAGGCAATGCCAAAAACAATGTCTGACAAGTTCTGTGGGAGGACAACTTAACTTATGGTTAAATTTAACCAGGGAGAACACTCGGCTGCAAGTAAAACGCATAAAACAAATTTGAGTGTTGAAAAACACAAAGACTGCTTTTTGACTGGGTGTGGAGCAACCCATTAAAATGTTGTAAACATTGTTTAAAAATAAGTCATTATTTAGATTTAAACCCTTTCAGAGGGTATATCATTTTGTTATGAATGATGCATCTTGTATTTCTTCACTTAGCCAAATGTGTGGTATAATGACAATAACTACATATCTGGAAAAAAAAAACCTAAAGAAGAGCCTGACTGGCAAGAGCGTGAGGAGGGAAAAAAACATAGCAAATACATCTACTGAATTTTTTCTAATTGTAAGACAATGGATGATCACATTATAATTATATTTTCACATTAAAACTATTCAGAGTTTCACCTTATGTTAGCCGAGATCAACCCCAGGTCCCCGATAGACGAATTGATTATTCATAACACCGACTTAATTTACATTAAAAATCCATCATTATCCAATTTTGTATCTATCAGATTACTAAAGCGATCATGTCAACAGAAAAAATGTGACGTGGTTTATCAGATAAATGTGGGTATTCAATTATGACAAATTGGATTAGAACAATCCTCATACTTTGTCTTTGTGTGTATACCCGTTTACCCGATTCCGTTTGATCTTTTGCTACGTACGTATAATGGAAATTAAAAACCGAGGTGACAGTCACAGTGTGAGAGGAACACGAGACAAAACGAGCAGCGGTGGAAAGTCAACGCAGAGCAACTTCATCATATCATCATACAAAGTCATGTGGCGCAACATACTTACGAGCCCTGAAAAAAGTCTGATAATGGCAACAATCACGTAAAACCGTCCATCCATTGTATACCACTTTATTGAATTAAGGGTCACGGGGTGCCAATCTCAGCTCGGAGCTAATGCTAGCCAACTATGGGTGAAGACACTGAAGAGGTCGTCTGTCCATCACAGTAAATCAGGGTTTTTCACTCATCTCGTTTCTGAAGTGCACATAAACATGTCAGATCTGAGTAATGACATGTTATCACAGCCGGTTATCACATTTTAAAAACGTAGGAACAATGTATTAACGTATGGTAAGCAGTTGTTTTCAATCACACACAAAAAGCGAGGGTTGTATTGATTATGCCTTTCCAGCTGAGAGCAAAATTGCTACAAGGCCATTTGGTCATGAGACACTAAAGCAGATTGACATGTGCATGTTTGATGGTCGTGAGAAACAGCGTGCAGTGGTTACTGGGTAATGGCTGCAATAAGGGGAAGGGAGGGAAGGAGGATAAGGCTAGAGACAGCAAGCCCTGTGACACTTTGACAGATGTGAGGCTCTGCACCTCCCAAAGCGGCACAACAGAGAAAAGGCCTTTGAATAAGAGGCCTACCGCTAAGCTCTCTGAGCTGTGCCCTCCGTGCCACAGCTCCAAACCAAAGAAAGGGTCTGTCCGTTGCTTGACTACAGGCATCTGGGTTTTTTTTCCTTGCAGGACAATGCAATTAAATGAGGGGGCTAGATCTTCAGGAGATTCACCTCTCCCACACATTTTTCACAAATTCTGTTGCTTAACTCATATTTACTAATTCGCCGTAAACCTTTTTTCATACTTCATTTCTCATCTTTCTGACACATCCTGCTACTATGATCCATAATCTCCCCTTGGGTTGATTTTTATAAATCCCAACTCTTTTCTGATTGGCACTGAGCTGGAAGTAACCCCTCTGGTGCATTTGGACATTACACAGTTCAAAGTACTAACTTTCTGGATCACAAACCGAGAGGGTTTGTACGCAGGGTTTGAAGGAAGAAGATCAGAACTTCCTCTTTGGTGTTTTTAGGTAATGTCAGCGGCCTGTCTGAATGATCCTCTACTGTTTATTGCACTTATACAACACTCGATTTCATTGTTTAAATGGTCATCTGACTCATAGAAAGCAGTGATTTGTATATCAAAATATACCACGACAGCAGAAACTTTGGTATTACAAGAAACTTGTCACGGACTGATAGGAAAAAAAAAAAAAAAAAGCAGCTCATGAACGGTACAGTGATATCTAGACATGGAAAAATGTGACATGTATATGTATTTTTTTTCTTTCCATTACATATCTTTGGATAGATATAACATGTACCAAAGTGCGGTTTATAGTCTGAAATATCCAGTAGGTTAATGTGGTAATAGTAGTACAATAACCAAACCCCTATTTTTCCCCCCAAATGGAATTGACACATCAGAGACGAGATGAAAGGATGCACACACTCCTACCAAACATCAAAAGCTGAATCCCAAAATTATTTACTCCGGAAGCTTCCAAAGCAACACACTAGATATTACAGCACAAAGCACATTCAATGTGGAGCTGCTTGCATTTCTTTCAGTTTCCTCTACTTTCACAGAAATCAAGCAGCACTGCAGCAAAGGCAAACTCTTTATCACGCCAGATTTGCTTTCTTGCTTTCAAACCAAACAAAGCAGCCATATTTCCACTTCAATGTATGATTTCAAATAGCATTCTAGCTTTCAGGCATCACAGACACGACATGCAACAAAACACTGTTTGTTCTACAAAGCCAGCGCTCATCGATGTGATTTCTTCTACAGTCCCTTTAAAACAACTACAATTCTGTGCTTGCACTTTTTACACCAAACACGAAGACAAACTAACAGCAGAACAACAATTCTGTAAACAATTTTAAGCAATTTTAAGTAACAAAAAGTAACAATTTTACTTTTTTCGACACTACTGCAGCTGACAAAGAGTGACGGGACGTGGTCACCGACGGGAGACTGAGAAGCACTGCGGCAGGTTGACAGTGGAGCTATCAATCCTAATGCCAATGAGATGTTACATTCATACATTCAAATGCTACACATCTTCATGGACTCCAGTCATAACATGCCACATCAAAACGGGCTCCATGTGGGATTCAAAGCGCACCGCTGCTTACAGTGGGTCAGAAGTGAGAGTGTTGCATGTAGGATTTCACCACAGAACTTGATGAGCTTTAATGCAAGAATCAGATCAAAGTCTCAAATGTTAAGGAGTCCTTTCCTAGAAGACACCTGTGGCATATTACCCAGTCGTTACGCTACTTTTACAGTCCCCAGAAAGAAAACAGACCAATCTGACATAAAGTGTAACAGATTTTTTACAAAAGTTCAATCACAAAATGAAACACTGCCAGCATGAAGGGAAACACAGAGGCATTGTTCCTAATTACTGAAAGCAACGCTTACTGTAAAGAATTACTTCTCCCCTGAACAGAGGCTGAAGCTTTATCAATCAAATAGCTTTTTTTTTTATAAAATACAAAAAGACATAGTTAATTGCCTTCTAATTACAGTTGTTGGAATCCATGCGTTATCACTTTCCTCCAAGGTTTCTGACAACACAACAACTGTGCTGCCATGGCAACACAGTGCCCAGAGCGTGATGCTGCTTCTGCAGTTTCATGATTTGACGATTTCAGTGCGCCTCTCGCTGCACGCGATCTGTGCGTTCAATGTCAATCTGTCCACTGACCTGCACCCGAATCGACTCCGCCGAGCGCAGGTGGACACATCAGTCAGCTTGGCTAGCACTTCTTCACCCATGGGCTAAACAATGCAGCACAGCTGGGTCCAGCTGAAGTTATGTAACCCAGCACCACCCCCACAGGCCTTGTTCACACCACTAACACCCCCACCCCTTCTCCCCAACCAGCGTGCACACATACACACACAAACGCACACCTCCCTCCAGAGCACCTTGGGCTATTTGGAGGAAAAGGTGAATTGCAGGAAAAGAATGTTCCGGCACAGACACGGCTTGTGCAGGTATTGTGGGAGGATTCACTGTACTGAACTGGAGATAAAGTACCTGCATGGACCAGAACACTGTGCAGGAACAACATGACACAAGCAGCTACTTATGTTCAGTCATTTTCCCTCCCATTTTTGTTTTTCTAGTTCACTCAAGCTGAATAAAATGTAAGGCTGCTTGTTACTTTGTGGCACTAGGTACACTTGTCAGGCATAACATTGTGTAATTCAGAAACAGAAAATAGCCCTGACCAAGAGCGGCCTGGATTCCACTGCAGCTCTGAAGACTTCTTCAACTAAAAATGCTGGCAGCACATCTTTTATTTGCTATTCTGCTGCGAGCTGGGGCCGCCATGGAACAAATTTGTTTGTCGGGCATAACGGTGCATGTGACTAGTCAGTTAAACGATTAACGTCCGTCCCCTAACTCTTCAGCACAAGAAGTACCAGTTGTCCATGTGCAAGGTACTGTTCAGCCATTACTCAACCGGTTACTACTAGTTGTAGTAACACAACTGATCATTTTCAGAGGACTTCATAGTAATAAGTGCCTTGTTTTTCAGAAGCATTTAAAATCAAATAATGTGATTGATAAATGCAAAGAAATTATTAAACAGCTCTTAATGCGAACAGTAATTGAATGTATGCAAGTATGCATCGAGACAATTTCTGTATTCAACTGTGCTAAATGTGAACTGTTTGAGGGTCATTATTTAATCTAGTGCACTAGTCTTAATTTCAGTTTAGTCGACTCGACAGGGTAATCAGTCCGCAGAAATTCCATCTGGTCTAGGACAGCCCAAAGACCCATCCAGGTGACAAGAAAAAAAAAAAACATTTTCTCTCTGTGGTTCAGTTCAGTTGTTCATATCCCATTGTTGGGACTTTTGGATGGTGAGCAGGTGTCAGCATGCAGTCGTAGAATCAGATATGAAATAAACAGTAGAGAGTATTCTGACACCTTTCTACCGAATCTCTGTATGCGTGTGCATTACGGCGGCTTGTCTGTTAAATCAATAAGCCAGTGTTTTGTCCATCAACGAGCCTCTGCCGCTCATGTCCTAGTAACAGACTCTCTGCTCATTCTTCCTTGGATGGACCACAACTGTTAAATATTGCCACTGCTTGTGAACATCCTCACAAGAAAGGCAGATGAGGTGATGCTCTGACCCAGTCGTCTCCCGGCTACAATTCAGTTGATGTCAAACTTGGATTTTTAGATAACTACCGGTAGGTGATCGTCAGTATTCACTTCACAAGTCAGTGGTCTTAATATTACAAGCCGACAGAATATGTGCAGCTTTAAATTGCATATATTATCGTTAGGTGGTTTGATTCTAGCTATCAGTGATCCTGCCTTTACTTCTTAGAAACAACATTTTGTTACTAAGCAATACTTGCCAAAAGTGGAAATGCACCCGTTGCCTGGCAACATTAGCTTATTGAATCCCATATCAGGAAGAAAAGAGAACCACAGGCGCTTTGAGCAACAACCCTCTAGATACGTTTTTTTTTTTTTCCTCTCATCGTGGGGACAGGCTGTGATGTCCAACTACAATCATGCTATTTAAAGCATTTGATAGTGAATTAGATTACTACCGCCGACTTCATGTAATCATCGACACGAGTCTTATGCAGGGCTTTGAAAATGAAGCTTCCAGGCGACAAGATCGCATAACGGGTTAGTTATCACAGCTCATTTGTTATTTTGAGAAAATCTGGTCAAAAATACACACAAATTGCAATATCAACCAGAGGAGACACTTGTACCGAAATGTCAGTTATAACTATTTGATGTAGCAAAAACAAGGATGGCAGACAGGAGCGAACTCAAACCATTCTTTTTCAAGACCACATGAAATTTAATAGATGGATAGACACCATTTGTCTTGTCTGTGGCTTATTTGTGCAGTTATGTCTTGAAGTTGTAGATAGTTGTCAAATACTAATCAGGTTTTTTCACAACCAATTCCCACATATTATATAACTAAACACTTTGACTTAATGTTTCACTTTAGGGGGTTTAACAATTAAAAGACTACAGAAATGCAAATTCAGCTTTTACAGATTCATCTGCTGCACCAATAGCAGTGCTGTTTTCAGTGAGGACAATAAAAATGGCTACAAAAATGTCAATAAATCTAGAAAAATAAAAATTTTAACTGTTTGTATTTCGTATAAAATAAAAACTCATCAGTCTTCAGCTGAATGGCTTTGCGACTCAACTTGCCTACTGCTCACAAAGTCCCAGTAAGCCAGTGAACCCCCTGCCACACGACAGATAATAAAAAACATTGGCTTTCACATCCACAAACCACCGACAAGGAGCTGTGCCTCAAAAGCTAGAGAGACCCGGCAGAGGTATTAGCTTGTTGTGAGAATGACAATGGAATGAAATAAAGTCTGTTGTGCTAAATCGCCACCAATGACCATTTAAAGCACTTTAACAACACGGAGCACAGCTTTCAATATGAGCGACTGGCTAACAAGGCAGCGTTCATTTATGACGGCAGGGAGAAATTGAGTGGCGACAGGTGGGAAGTAGAATTGGGAAGGTTGCCGTGGCCCCGGGTATCCTAAAAAAAAAAGGCAGAACAAATCTGACAAGTGTTCTTCAAAGGCAATAAAAAGCTGGCTTGGGGAAAAACAAGATTTCAGATGTTTTTGGTAGGTATCTAAAACACATTTTCGTCATTACTTAAACAGATTATAGACCCCAAAAAAACTTCTTCAAGCTCAAGGCAAAAGTGCTTCTTCTGCCTGCCAAAAGATGGCTGTACATTCAGCACAATCACATGTCTCCGAATGATATTTGTTCAAACTGCTCTTGCAGGTTAGACACAAATATTAAGCAGCATGAAAGTGACACAATTTCAGAACAGGGTTAATCTTTCTGAGCTTGCACGCTGTAAATAATTGTATAATTTAATCACGCGGCGCAGGGAGTAAGTCGCATTGAATCAGCTATATTCCTGAGATGTCATTCTTGTATCCACATGAGATCAAGCTTACGTGATCTCAGCTTCAAGAGCCCGACTTTATATTAGCAAGTACCTTACCACCTGTACGGAGAAGAGGAACTTTTTGTTTTGTTCCTTGCAAAATGGAGTTCATTCACAATCACTACTTTTTGATTTAAGATTATAAACATGATTTATCATTTTTAATCAACTGAGACTTGTTCCTGAAAGCAGGTTATGTGAAAAGTCAAGCTTAAGTTAACCCTGAATTGAGGGAAACTGAGTTTTCCGTTCCAGAAAGACAGGTGAATTAAGCTCTGAGTAAGTCACCATAGTAACAGACTCTGAACATAACCTGCCCGTTGGCAGGTTTTCTACAGCTAACCCTGAGTATCTACGTATCTCCTCCCACATGAAGCTCCTAGAAATAATTTGAGATAACTTACGTAATGTGAGTCTTTCAGCTCAGATGAGATTTTTTTTTCTTTCTTCCACTGTATTAATTCTTCGTGGGAGAAATTCCTTCCAAGACTGACAACTGGCAGGAGGCTCGTGGTCCTCCTGCCTCCATCCGTCTGCAGCGAGTGGATTCATGTCTGCCGGCCTTTTGCTCTCCGTCTTTGTCCTCTCCTTCTATCCTCACACTCCAATAGCAGGCACCGGCCACCTCTGAGCCTGACTCTGCAAAGGTTTCCTCCTGTTAAAATGGTTTGGGTTTTTTTTTTCCTTTCCACCGTCACTTATGCTTGCTCATTTGAAAATGCTGAGTTGATAATCGAAATGACAATCGAATTGTTGCGAGCAACACGGTTGACTCTGTGGCCTTTGCCAATGTCAAACAAGATTTTCTTTGCTGTTGTTGACAACAGGGTGTCTGAGCAGCACTTTTCAGTACAATGAGATATTGAGGTGAAGTTCTGTAAACACTTGAAATCTAAAACTAACCTCAAGAGGAAAATCCTCACCCCTACATAGGAGGGTTTAGCAGAGACGTCCTACAAACTTCAGGGGTGGAGAAGAGAGAACAGCCTGCCAGAAGTCCTTCCCTTAACCCCACTGAGCTCTTGTGGGATCGGCTTGGGAGTGTTATTCATGCCAGAGAGACGAAGAAAACCACGTTGGCCGACTACCGACAAATGCTGGCTTAAGCATAGGATGCCATCCCACAGCAGGGTGGGTGACCAACATGACACCATGAGGAGGGAGGGGCAGGCTGTTGTGGCTGTGTTTGGGGTTTTACCGTTCCACAAATGCATGGTACTTACAAATGTAATCAAGCTTTACAACTGTACAAGATATATTAACAAAAAGCACTGTTACAATAAAGGCCCGACATATGGTCTTACTTTTACTTTGTTGTGTTTTATATTAAAACCTCGACTTAACCAGTTGCAAAACATCCAGCACAAACAAAATTAAATTGAAAAAAAAAAATAATAATCAGGAAATAGTTTTGTCATTGACATTGTCATTTATCAAATATGCCAAAGTTAAGTTAACATATTTTTTTGTTTTAAAAAACAGCAAATTACAGGGTATTTTTTTTTTATGTTTCAATGCATCATCTTCTCTCTCACTTCTCATAATGCACCTTAACACATTCCAGCCATTCAGACACAAGAGTTATCCAAACTTTTCCTTTTAGGTCCAGAGACTCACCAGCAATGTTGAACCTTTGCTCACAACTTGTAAAGGGTCACCCAGGTTAGGACCGTATTCACTGGCTGACAACAGGAACAAAGCTCGTCGCAGTTGGTTTCTCTGCAGTAACACACTCCTTTGTGTGCAGCCCAACACTTCTAATCCCGCTTGTCAAATAATCATTAACCAGTTCAGCCCTCGGTAAATATTTTCAGAACCTTTTGTAAACTGGGGAGGTAAACACACACCACAGTGACACGGACACCAGGGCACATAAAACTGGGTGGTTGGGGCAGTGCGGCACACAGATTTCATCATTTACGGCATGCTGAGTTTAGCCCAAGTTGAGAACGGTGATGTCATCCCTATTGTGTCCACACACAGCACTGCCGCACATTCCTCTGCATGCCGTTGTAAACCGGTAGCCGTGCTCAAAAACCCTTCGAGAATAAACCTACAGAGTTCTTCCTTTCCAGACGGTGCAACAAAGTCTGAAATCTATTAAAGCACAAGAGAACTTACTCTGTTCGCAAGGCCAACACTTTACCAGCCAAAAAACTTTAACCCCCCCATCCCTTCCAGGATGAGCAGAAAATAAGCACAGTGGTTGGATTGAACACCACCGATCATGACAAGCTACCTTCCTGTTTTGGTTTCTGCTTCCTCCACCTGCAAACCACATGTTGGGAAGCCTGGGCACTGCACCCCATTTCTCCAGATTAGACTACTCACCCCAGTCCTCGTGACCTAGTTCATGGTGGTCTATTAAAACAGGTGGTGGAATAAACAAGTTTGAAAAAAAAACAAAAAACGTTGATAAAGACAATTTTTTAAAAGCTGACTGTATTCTCAAACTGCCAGAGGTGATGGGCTATATTTCAAATCACTGTAACAATATAATTAGCAAGATTGCACAATGTGGGAATGTAAGATTGGTCCATTCAACTGGATGGTTTTAAAATTCAATTAAATATATCTGAATTAGTGCAATTAATTTTCATGATTAAAATAACTGTATAAAAATAGTGACTGTGGAGCAGCCAGGAATCCCAACTGCTACAAAAAAAGACAACAACATTCAGTTCCCAACAAGTGACAGCGAGGAATTCACCGCTCTCAGCATTATCCCTGGCTTTGTACACGGCTCTGCAAAGCAGGAACACTGTGGAGGGTTCAGCCAAAAGCTGCTTCTGCTGCTGCTTTCAGTAAATCAAGATGGATTTGTGTATTTACCACAGCGAGCACAATCTAGGACCTCTTTGGAGAGCACAAACTAAAACAAGATGTCTTTCATTAGGAGGATCTTTCTTCCACGGCCCACTGAGCACTGGTGCTTCATTCAACAGCCCTCACAAAGATCAAGGTGTTTCAGAACATACATGCAGGTTTATTTTGACTTAGCAATCCACGCAAAGCCCGCTGCTCGTCTTGGAACGTTTTCAAATCTAGAATTCGACTATTTATATATTTGTGTCGGATGAGACGGCGGCCATCTGATGGTGGTGAAGTAAAGAGTCTGCATCAATCCCAAAGGTGGTTTAGCAGTTGTACTCCGAGAGCTTGGCCAGGCACATCAAGGACAAGATTTTTCTCATGCCACATTTAGCCTCTAAAAGTTGATATTTCATCAATCAGCATGTACAATAGGTTTAATAGTCATAAAAATCCTAATAAATAAATTGAATGTCATAAGGAACTATAAGCACAGAGATGTTTTCAAAAGGGATCTGCGCTAATCGTTTTTATTAATACACAAAGTGACAAAACATCAACATTTCCACATTTTTTTTTTTGGGGGGGGGTTTAAAAGAGGCAAAGTATACAGTGGGATTAAAGAAACAAAACAAAAAAAGCAGAACAAGAACAAAAATTTCCTTAATGTCAGAATGTATCAGTTCCTCTTGTCTCATGTCCAAAGTAAATCCTGAATCAAACTATGTTTCTGGGAGGAGAGGGGAAAAAAAAGTCATTCGTGATCCCATCATAACCAAAGTTAAACGACCAACACGGCCACAAGTCAATCTCTTTGGTTACTTCAGACCCGGCGGTGCATTACAGCCAAGAAAGGGAACTCAAACTGACAGTGAAATCACAGTCTTGTCGATTACGGCACATTTAATGAATCAATTTCAAGGCTGGGAAACAACTCAAAAGGCTTGTTGACTTTAAAGCCAGACTTTTTTTCCCTCTCTCTCTGAACCACATCCCCAAGCTGTGGCAGGTCTGCAGCGTGTGGTATGACATAAAAAAAGAAAAGAAAAAAACCTTGTTATGTTCATCACATAAACATCATCAGCTGGTTCCAAGTGCACTCGGTATGCACTACATGCGGTGCAGACCACAGATGATCACAAAGAGAAAAAAAAAACCTAATGCCAACAGGTGGTTTGACTGAAAAGAGTTTCTTTTTGATCTAAGGAACAACTTCATCCTGCCGTGCTGAACAATGATCAGGACGCGTCGTCTTTTATTCCCGCACCTCTGCTTCCCGTGAAACACGTGACTACTCCAACAACTTCAGCATGAAGGCAATAAACAGCAAAACGTTAAAGACGTGACAACGATCCAGACTAATAACTACCAGAGAGGAAAAATAAAAAAAACTCCAAGACTTCAGACCAATATTTAGAATCAATAAATTAGTTCAAGGTTGGTTTTTTTCTTGCTCATTTTTCCACTGATGAAAGCAATAGAACAGCCTCATTGGTTAGTCAGACCTAAAAAAAAAAAAAAAAGAGCTCAAGAGTGAGCATTATGTAACTGACCATTATTTCAGTTAAATGAATCAGACATCAAATCAAGTTGATGCTATCAGAATGCTCGAATGATTTGAAAATACATTTTTTCACTTAAAACAAAGAGGGTGGGGGTGGACTCCGGAGGACAAGTCAAATATTCAGGGATGGTGTGTCTGATAAAACAAAACATACTAGAAAAGCACTGAGAGACCTCAGACCTCCACTAAATGGCGTTTTTATTGTTAAAATTTCCCAAATTCAAAGTGCCGCCATATTGTTAATCTGGATCAGATCCAGACCAAATTTGGCACAATTCAGGGCAATCCTCCAAATACCCATGTCAAATTTCAAGAGAATCGAACGAAAATTCTATAACTTATCCTTTTTTGAAACTGGTAAATGGGGTTTCCAATGTTAACTTCCAGAATGTTTCCTGACCTTATTCTGGATCCATTCTAGATGAAATGTTGCACCCTACTAGATATGACCATCCTACAGATCACTGAATTTTAACAAGTCAATCAGATATGATCTCCAAGAGATAGGATTTTTTGGAAAAAAGCTCAATGATAAGTGAAGGGGAAAAACAGAATCTTTTATAAATTTTTGTACCCAGATGGTTATCTGGATCGCTCTCAATATTTAATGGAATCTACGTTGGGTAAAGACACATCTTTTGAAATTTTTTTAGGAAGATCCCGTCAGGAGTTTTTGCGTAATCCTGCTAACAGACAGACAGACAAACAAACCCTAGCAAAAACACAACCTCCTTAGCAGATGTATAAATGCACTCAAATATATAAAATGTTCTCAAAGTTATGTTGGTAATTGTCAAATTAACTCATTTTTCAAATTGGTGCATCCAACCCTCTAAATCTAATCTTTAAACCTCTATTGGACTCGTATCTTCATTCTTCAAACACTAATGTCTATGCTTTACCCATTAAAGGTATCATTTGTATATCGTGCATTTTTGTTGTAAACAAATAGCAGGAATGAGACACAATACGAAGGTTTGTGATGCAGAAACAGCAACAGGTATTAATCATATACTTATTATCAGTCTCTTGCTTCTGAAATGCCACATCTAATCAAACTAGAACAATGTTTTTTGGGGGTTTTTTTCCAGTTGATTAATCATATAATCATTGTGTCATTTTACTGTGTTGCTAGGAAACACGTAGATATACAAGAGAAGGTTGAAAAGCACAGTCATGTTTCCTTAATTATGAAAAACCCAGAAAGAGATATTTTCACTGATTGTTTTCACTGTGAAGAATAAATAGTAAGGCATTGTGTTCAGTGGAGATAATGCTTCTCTCCATCACTCGCTCTCTTTGACCTGAGACTGACTTTAATATCGTTTTACACCCAGGAATTCTTCCGCAGCTGTCCGGACTTCTGCTGCCAGCTTGATCACTTTTTTTTGCCTTTCTTATTGGTTCACTTGGACGAGACTCATCTAAATAAATGCATATCTACATGACTAACAGGGAAAGCTTCTATCGTTCTGCTATTATTGGTCACAATAGTAACATTTTCTTTAAATGTTGCTATAGTTACAGTTTAAGATTGCCATTGTAATTACTGTAACAATTGTGTCACAACAGTACAGTAAAACGTTTTTTCTGCGAACCAATCATAATCCAGCTTACATAGGAATCCTTGATAATAAATAATATGTTCATTTCCAATTGTGTGTTTGTGTTTCTAACATAATGATCAATATAATTATCAAACATGGACGACCTCAAATCTTTAAAAAAAAAAAAAAAACTTTTGCTATGTAAGAATATGATTCTGTTTATGTATTTTTCAATGGAGAGTACCTAGAGCATATGAATTATGAGGAAAAAGTTTTAATAATTCAATCTATTTTTATTTCTATAATCCAGAGAGGTTGCACGCAGGTAGGTTATTGTTGCTCTGGGATTTAAGCACTTTATGCATGTCACAGCACAAATTAGAATAATTTGGCATTTTCTATATCTATTTATCTTCAATTATGCCATAATTACAATTACTAACATTAGAACATAACCTTACACCAATTTCTGTGAAGACCAATTAGCTTTAGTATTTCATTTATTAGAATTGACCTAATTGATATACAGCCGACAAACTAATATCAGTGTAAAGCACTGCAGCACAAACCCCACCTCACTAATCAATCAGTTTGCTGGCAGTGTCTCTTTAAAATTGCAAAACAGCAAACTATATTGTCACAGAGACTCAAGGGGTGGACATACTGACCAATACAGAAATAATAAGACCGACTCAAAACTTTGACCTGAAGATAAGGTCACAGTGAAAATTACAAATCCCACAATTGTTAATAACCTCGACAAGGAGGAAAATTTCATATCAAACCAAGACTCTGAGTAATGAAATAGCTGTGTCATTTCCCGACACAATCATTACATGAATTTCAAGTTGCAGGTGTTTACACACGGAGAATAATTTTCCTAAAAATGTCCCAATTATTACAGCAGGGATTAGAAAATACAACAGTCTTGCAGTTCCTGTACTCAGCAGCACTCCAGCTATGGGATCGAGGATGTCTCAATCAAACTGTTAAAAACTGGCACCATAATTAGACAGAATTTAAACTGAAGCAGGTGTCTGTTTGCAGGAACTTTAATTGCATCATCGTATTGACCAAACCAGATAGAATGTCCGTTGAACCAGTCGCACCGATTAATGTTCACTGAGACACTCTGATGAGGAAAACAAAGTGACGCTACAATCCACGCAGGGAGGGAGATCCAAATGTGATTAATTCCAGCAAGCTTTAGTAGATTATGTCAGGTTTTAAAACAAGTGTGGTATTTGTGCCAATGTAAATTAACAGTTTAGGTTTGGTCAGTCACTGGGAAAGGACACCATGCATCGTCCTTCACTTTATCCAACAGGTGACCATGAGGCGGCAGAGCAGAGATGGACATAAATTCATATTTATTGATAGTTTAAAGATACAGTCTCGTGTCAATCACAAGCTTTTGAACTGTACCTAGAAAGAAAAAAAAAAAAACACACTCAACAAGTCCAGACTTGACTGGGGGACATTCGCACCAGACCAGAATGCTAATTGCTACACCACTGTGTGGCCCCATGAACATCATATAAAAGTTCTCACTGTGCGATTCCAAGACGACTGAAGTGTACTACCAAGTTGTTTCAAAACAGATTTGGCTTCAGGAAGGCGTTAGAAAATCCCCCGCCGAAGTCGACCAGATTCTACACAGGCTTGTGCTGGTACAAAAGATGCACATGAAAATGACGGCTCATTTATGTAAAGTGATCAGTTTTACAAACCATCCACCGAGCTTTGCTGTAACAATGGTGGATCTTGTATTTGAGCATCATTCCCATAATAACTCGCTCAGGGCTCTCCATCTGTACAGTATACGCCTTCTGTTTACTTCTGCACGGATTAGCCTGCCTTGTCATTGTTTCATCATGTTTTCATACACTTTTTTTTTTTTTGTTCATCTCTCATAAACGAAAATCTGAAGCTTTTTTTTTTTTTTTCAAAATAATCCACACTGCTTTCATGGGCGATAATCCACTCATAGTTCTAATTAAGACGTTATTTAACTCAGCAGACGACGAAATGCTGAAAGAGAAACTGATCCGGTACAAGAATAATATAGCTGTTATATAATACCTAAATACCTAAAAGCTAACTGTTTGTTGAGTGAAAACAAAACGCCGGCTTGCCCTTCAAATCCGTCAAAACCACACATACTTAATGCTTTACAGAAACAACAAAGTCTTCCGGGGTTTTAAGTTCACAATTTAAAACATTGTAGCAAAAATCTAAAAAATGTTTGTTCGTATACTCATGAACTGTTGAAATAATGCGTCAAGTAACCGGATAGTGAACCTCAGCTTTGTTAAATACCTTCTGTTCTGTTATCTGCTTATGTAATTACCATTTTGTTTAAAGTATGTGGTATGAAATAAGGAAAAGAGAAAAACTCTTAGTGTTTTCTTTAAACATGGTGCTGATACTAAAGGTAAATAAAGAGATTGCAGTTAAATCCAAGGACAATCAAAGTGATGAGTCAGGGTTTGCGAGCACATATTAAACTAGATGACATTCAGATTTGGGGTATTCCAAAATTCAAGAAAAAAAAAACCATTGACTAAATGTTCTCTTACTGAAAGCCAAGGACATCGACTAATATGCTTTAATAAGTTCTGCTGTGCAAGCTCTGCAAAACCATCCTTATGTTTATTATATTCCAGGTGAAATGGTCTTAAACTTTGCTTCAATTACCTAAAATATCTTTTAAAAAATGTGTTCTGTTTTTGAGGTTTTCCCGTCATGGTATGTAGAATGCACATGTCAGAATGACAATGAGTAGATATGTGCTTTTCGCCACTCCCTTACAGGACGCATGTCTGATAATGAGAATAAATTGGATGACCATTGGCACCTAAAGTAGGAGTGATAATTAACATTGGATGATTGCGTGATCTCAACGTTCGCAAGTGGATTTTTGCTTCACAGTCACTAACCAGCTCATTAGTCAAATTCACAAAAGCGAAATTACGTTTAGACATATGAAAATTTTTAATGTTAATGAAAAAGCAGCAGGTAAGACATTTATTGAAACTTCTTATAAGGTGGTCCTATTTAAACCCCATGTAATATGAATTCATTTAGTAGATTTAAGATGTTTTATCAGCCCGCTTGGAGCAAAGGCACCAAGAGAAACCATAATTCCCTCATCATCGCTCGAAATGAAAACATCTACAAATCAAGAAATATGCTGATGGATTCAGCATCAGAAGCATCACTTCCTGTTTGTTAGCAGAAATTAAAATATACAAAAACACCAATCGCCTTTCTTGAGCAATCCCTCACAAAACTGTGCATGTTGTCAAATACAGAGTGGTCAGAATAAAGATGTCATTAGATGGATGACTCGAGAACCCCAAGAAAAAGTCATCAATCAGGTTTTACCCAAACTATTGAGTCCTGAGAAAAACACCAGTGACCAGACATATTGCCTTGTAACTGTGGCAATAAACATCTATTGTATTCTTACATTCCTCGCCATCATTAGAAACACTCTTTGTTCTGTCAACTGCCAAACTGAAAAAAACCAAAAATAATGAATGAACATTATTTTAACAGGTCTTACATTCTATTTACAGCCAAATGATGAGGAAGAAGATCATTCTCAAGTTTATCTTTGCCTGGAAACAAATCCCTCTTAAAATCAGACTTAAATTCGGACAATTGTAAAAATCTTAAGCATTTGAAGCAGAAAGTCTCTTCTAAATTACCTTAACAGGATTAACACTGATTTTCTACGGTCAAGCACGTTTTATCAAATAATTCTTCCCCGTGGTGTCGTCTATTCATTGGTAAAGGTTTTCCTCTCTCCGTTATTTCTCAAGAGACGAACCTACCCGAAGACTTTAAACAGAGGGAACTCGCATTCCAATCTCCAGCAAGCGAGCAGATAAGACAGAAAGGAAGAGAGAGAAAACCTCAACAGAAAGGAAAGAGCTGGAGTGTAAAAGCAGCAGCAAGTATTCTAAATTGGATTCAATGCAGGAAAGATTTGCATGGCCCTTCCAAAAGAATGACATGCAAATTTTTGGGGGAAAAGGGAGGAAATAACGAGATGGGAGAGATAAGGTGACGGATGTGGATCGAAATAATAAGAATTTCAGGAGTCCTGGCATGCCTTTTACCAGCAGAAAAAAAAAAATAACTCTGACAGAAAAGACCCAAGGAGAAGAGAACCATGGGTGGGGAGTGAAGAAGAAACAAGAGATAGAAGCCAGACAGGGAGGATCAGGGGGGCACACTGAAGGTCATTAACAATCCCTGCTTTGGTCAGGCATGTTATTTCTTGGAGATAATGGTAAACTGGCCAGTGATGAGACTGAAATATCCTCTCTCCTGACTTTGCACTTGCCAAATTTCTCTCCATAAGCACTGCCAAAAAGCCTGGCTCTCCCATTTTTGGTCTAGGATACACACTGAAGGTTTTTTTTTTTTTTTTTTTGAAAG
>OMNM01034313.1:0-14073 GCA_900302745.1 Parablennius parvicornis | reverse complement strand
CCAGTGATTTCACAGCCCGACACAGGACTATTGATCTAAATGTGATATACAGTACATAAAGAGAAAAGTAATTTGATACACAGGCTGTAAAACACACAGTCACATCAAAGGGGGTATAATCTCTAAAACGCGACACAGCGGTGGGGCAGGTATTAAACGTCTAGCTTTGTTTCAGCCCTGTCCCGCAGTTTAAAATATTTAAAACAGAACAGCTGAGGCTGTGAGTGGGACTCAGTAGGCCAGTCGGTCAGGTGCAAGTTGGAGTTAACACAGGAGCAATTATAATGCTGCTGCAACTGCAGGGAGCAAACCCGTGCCAGGCGGCGAGCCAGCTTCTTATTTCATTCTGCTGTGGAGCCAATGATCCAAATGAAACATCTGCTCTGCTCACACTGAGAGGACTGAACAGATTTGGATACACTTTCCTGTGAGCAGCACTTTACTGCTTTCATTTGGAGAGGAAAAAAATACACGAATATAAAAACGGTCACACCTGAAATCAGCCTAAAACACTCCAATCCACAAGAGCCCATCACCAATATCACCACAAAAAACCTTGAGAGAGGAAGAACAAACTTAAACTCCAATTCTAAATGCATGGGCTGAATCACATTCAAAGCAAACAACCCAGAAATGTGCCCACTGATGCTAAGATTTAAAAAACCCCTTGGCTGTTCAGGTAAATTGTAAACACAATAACTGGGCTTACCGTGAAGGCTTTCTGGAGTTTTTCTGTGCTTATCAAATCCCTGCTGAATTCCTCTGCGATCCTATTGAGTCCTTTGACTTTGAGTTTCCCACAGGGCTAGAGCTTCCTCGAACAATACGCCCTCTTGTCTGTTCTCAGGGAGTCAGATAGGTGTTGCAAGAGTTTCAGCTGAGATAGCCCCGCCCCTTAAACCCCTTGGCCCCGCCCCCTCATCTGACAACACGGACACCTCACACTGCCTTGGAGGCTTTGAGCGCTCTCATGCTCAGCACACTTTCCTTTCAGTCAGACCAGATAAGCAGGTTGTACGCACTGCTTCTGCTCAGCCAGTTTTTTTTTTTATACCTTTTGTGAAGACATTTCACCTCTGCTCTGCTTCCCGTCATTCACAGCCTTTAAGGATGAAATATTTCAAAGTGGAAGTGGAAATTACACACATATCCAGCACCACGGTGCCCCACAACAGGAATCATGTTAGAAATACGTAACCACAGTGAAATTATTAATAGAAAAGACCGGTGAGCACACAGCAGGGCTTTAGTAAAACAGAGAAAATAACTCTTACCAAACACTTTAATAAGGTTCCACTATTTCCTAGTTAATTTGAATGATGTTTCCTCCTGCTGGTGCAGTCACTCCGACGCTACATAGGCACTCTGCTGATAACACAAAGGTATTGTGCCTAATGAACAATGGGAAACTGCTGGCAAGATGCATCTAACAACCTTATCTTGCTGCAGATGGGCTCTCACAACCTTTCACACACTTTCGTCTCGATCGTTTAGGATCATTTACATGCTAATAACAGAAAAGGGTTGGCCCAGTAGACACAGACTTCCACAAGCTTGTTCATTCAATTAAAGAAACTCCACACCTGTGTGGCAAAGCAGACATGAAACTCTGACAAGGCGCTCCTCGCCACTGCTGAAATATGACAAGGATGTGACACACCTCGAGCTTTACGATCAGAGAACTGTAAGTCACCCTTCAAAGAGGAAACAGTAAAAAAAAATCCTTCAGTGACTCATCAATACACACGAGGATAAAAAATTATGAGAGTATTCTCTTAAAATCAGGAAACAGCAGTGCAACAGTGCACGGAACTTTTATCTCCACTGTTCATGTCTTGTTTTTCCTAAATGTGTCCTCACAGGCAGCTGGACCTGTGCCAGCAATGCATGCAGTTTCAGAGAGGGTGCACACTCACAGACCGAGGACCCCCGGGGCCATGGGGCCACACAACACACACACATGAACCAAGACGTGTCAAAGGTACTGATTCATAGGCCCATACAAAAAAAGATTTGCCCCACCCTTTACAGAAAACGTCACAAGCTAGCAGTATGGAAGCACTGTACATTTCCACAAGGTGACAGTCATGAAATCAAATCACTTGAAGCAGATTTATCAACTTTTTCTACATAATTTTGCTAGTTTATTGAACAATCACAATTTAAAAGCAAATAAAAAGCCAGACGGCTCACAACTCCTGGAGTGAAACATAGACTGCTTTAGGAAAGGAGGAGAACGCCACAACAAGAAATGGGAGATATTTTCGGGATCGTTACGTTACTTTATGGAACACACATGTAAGTGAGCCCAGAGTGGATGCAATCTTGTGCACACCCGCGGCCCCCGCACAGTCTGCGGACACACAATGCAGAAAGTATGGACGGGCCTTAATAAAGAGGCCGGTGTGTGGTCCTGTTGCATGCTGGGAGGGAGCTCAAAAGACTGACAGACTGAAACGTCTTCTCGTTTATTTCAAGAGAGATTTCAATCTTGACTTGCCATCTGCTCCATTTTCTCTCCTCATGTTTAACATTGTCTCATCCTCATCCCAAAACTTTGGCTTTTTTCCACCATGTCCCCTGAGATCTTTAGGATGCATCATCTGTGCTTTTGATCCACATGCGCATATACGCTGCTTCTATGCATAATGGGGATGACGGGTTATTCACTCAGCTGACAGTGTCACATCTCTGAAACTCAGCGGGGAGAGGAGGCTTTTGAGATGCAGCCTTTTCGGCGAGGAGTGATCGAACTGGCATGCATGAAGAGATGATAATGTGAGGTTAAGCTGCTGTAGCTGCTTTCAGTTTTTACTTTTTTTTTTTAACAGAGCTTAAAAACAAAAAGTTAGATACAGTTCACAGAGTAGAAAAAGTTTTGGATACTTCAGAGATTTTGATACAATCAGGGTAGAATCAGATCGGAATGGTTAATTTTGTAATTTGACAGCCTCACAACATTTTAGTTTCTAAGGGCACGAACACTATTTTTTTTATTTAAATGCACTGAATGAAGTTGTCTGAAGTGAGTGTAAAGCTGTTGACCAGCAGTGTATACCAGCATCACTAGTGGTCATTAACTGACCTCCAGCTACAATTAATGCTGCCTCCAGACCTCAGCCCCCGTCACAGAGAACTGTTTTGTATTGTTTGATCAATTGTGCTCCCTCTGAGACACACACACATAGATTACCACAGTGAATGCAACATGCTGAGAGGGGCTGGATAGGGGGCAAGGAGGGATCGACTGTGCTGAATACAGGGGCTGTGAACTGAGGCAGGAAGCACAATCAATATTCCCCAGATAGAGGGGCGTCCTTTCAAGGCAAGAGGAACGAGGACCCACACATCAAATTATCAGCAGGAGCAACAAAAAAGGTCATTTAAAGAAGGCAGCATTTTTCCCACAACAGGAAACTCCAGTGAGGTTGTCATGTGACAGTCCTCTCTGTGAGTGGAGGAGCTAAAAAAGTTCTGATGAACCCTTTGAGCACCCCAACACCAAACAAGCCATCCACCCACCCACCCAGCTGGCAGAGTGCCAGAGCATGGTCCCAAAGGCAGACCTGCCCCTTCCCATGGAGCACCATAATTACACCTCCACTAGGAGCGCTGTGCCTGTGCCCATTAATGCCTCGGTATTCAGTGTAACAGCACACCCTGCTATGTCAACAGGTTCCTGCCATATAGCAACAACAGCGCAGAGACTAATGAAAGAGGCCGGGGAGGAGAAACACACGAGTGGGACCTGATTAAACAAAGGGGCAGCCACATTTACACACACAGAAGTTAGGAAGCACAAAGAAGAACAGTTTGTACATCATGCACAGTCTACAAACCACAGAGATTATCTTTAAATCAGCCATAACTCTGCGATGTATATTTAAGTGAATGCTTTATTTAGATGCAAGAAATGTGGCTGAGGCAGAAGCAATTCATAATCTGCTATCATGATCAAAAAGAAAAAAATCCCCACACTTTAGGTGTAGATAACTTCAACTGCTACTACTATCAGTCCTTTCTGTATTTGCTTTTACACTCACAGCCTTGACTTCATCGAACGCATACTGACTCTCCAAAATATTTTCCCCATCTGTGTTCCTCTTCCTTCTGACTGGCATGGGAACCAGGGTCTTAATTACGCCTATTTACAGTCTGGATGGATCATTAACCAGCAAACAAGAAACATGGGGATTAAAGCTGAGTTTTCGACTGGCAGCTGAAGTATTTCTCTGGTACTAAATACCTCACACATCCACAGAGTTCAGAGCTGAGAGCTTTCATTTGATGGCTGAAATGAAGAGTTAGTCAAATTAGTCCCTGAAGGCCTGCATCTTGAGATCTTCAACAAAGATAGGAGACACTAGAGAATGTGTTCTGAAGTACTGCCCCTTGGTAGTAGATACTTAACTTTTCGAATGAAAACAAAGATATCTGAAGTAGATGCAGCAGCTTTATAAAGAGGCCAACTCACCTTTCGAGGTTTCAGCTTATCTTGCAAATCGTACTGGCCGATGCCTTTGTAGCTGACGCCCAACCACCAAGGCAGTCCTTGCTTGTCCTGCATAAACACACGCACACACACCACACCACCACTCATTAGAGGTAGCTTTATTGGTAGGACTTTTAAAAACGGAGGCCTGTTACCGAAACAATTACCCCATTAGGCTCACGGCAATAGAAACGCAAGAAGAGATCAAATACACAAGAGGCATTAAAATCTCTGCAAGCTTGGCTGAGTCATTTTAGCATTGCTGTTTGATCTCTGCAGACACCTTGATTATATAGGTCTTGGTAGGAAAATGTAAGAGAATGTGTTCAGAAGCATAAAAGATTGAACTAAATATGCTGCAGTAGTTTACTGCATGAGGATTTAGTGCTGAAATAAGATTGTGTTTCACATTTTCTTTCCTTTCAATGAGAAATAACACAGGCTTGTGCTCTCCTATAATAACATAAAGCTTTAAGACTTGAAACTGTGATCAAGCACTTGGTAAATCAGTCTTGGAATGATGTGTTGGTTGAGATACAGAAAATAAAATTAATATATTGACATTTGCCTGTTTAAAGGTTAAGCTACTGTATGGCTCTGGGCGCTGCTCTCACCTTCACTGGGTAGTAATGGACTCCATATGTCGGCAGGGACTCCACCAAGGCCAGATACCTTCAGCGAAAGAGAAACAGGTTAAAAGGAGTCCAGCCACTTTCACTTCATCACTGTCACTCAGTGGCTGTTGCACAACATACAGAGTGGGATTTAAGCTACAGCAATTGAGGGGCCACAGTCATTTCCAGTGACAAGCTGATCGATTCCGTCCAGGGCCGTGACTGAGAGGAGGGAAGAGTCCCATTGATCAGTTCAAGGGCACAAATCATCAGAGCATGTATGGCCCAGGGGTTACGTGGAGTTACAGTCCAGAGAAAAACACTGTGGACGACTGACAGCCTCCCAAGGCTGGCTGGGTGCCTGGTGTGAGAGCACCTCCTCTAATTAATGACACATTTTGGCAGAGCGACAGCCACCACAGTGCAGGCATGAGGTGAAAGAAGAGCGTGAGGGACACAGACGTCTACGTGCAAACAATGTCAAACACAACAACAACACAGATGTTTCGATAACTTACTGTACAATGGCTTGTCCTCTCGTCAGTCCCTTCAGCTTCTTGTAATGTTCAATTACTTTGTCCTCACTGGAAGTGGACAGATAAAACATTTAATGAATAATCCGTCAAGTGTAACATATTGGAGCCACAGAGGGATTGTTGTGAGAGGGCCCTTTCTTTGACACACATTCGACCTGCTCATGCAGAAAATACAGTCTGGCCTGCCGATGGCTCTCATCTACCTCTCCTGCAAATGCAGCCCATTTACTTCCCTCTGTAATCATCTCCTTTAATAGCACAGAGACACTATAGACCCACCACAGCCCGACATGCAGAAAGAGAAAGGAACAGATGGATGTGTGCGTGTGTTCATCCACGCACCATAAGGGCATTTGACTGATCTATTAGCTGATCTATTTGCCCCCTGCTGACGAAGGTGACCGGGTGAGGGGGAATGACAGAAGAGCAACAATAAAGGAATGTGGAACGTAGAGGCAGACAGCAACCGCTCATATAGTCAGCTGCTGTCAGCACCTCCTAATGAGCAATCGTAATTAACGTGGTGCAGGCACTAATGAGTCACTTCATCAGAGACAAAGCCATCTGCCAAACACCATACAGCTCCTTGTGCACTTTACCACACCTAAAACTGCTCCTCAGGGGGAAAATCACAGTTTCCTACAACCAGGTGTTACTGACCAGTGGAGACCTTTAACAACTGAGGAGTGGCTGTGGTGTATCTGTGGGTCATACAGCTCACCCACTCCCCTATGAGCCTCGTGTGCTTTGTGGTTTTCTCAAGAGCACTGCAGATCTTACCAGTAGTTGAGAGATGGGTGCTCCCTTAATACGCGGGTTGGCAAAACTGGAAGCTGTTTCAGGTCCGATGTGGCGGTGTCCGTGCTAAAATAAATAAATAAATATTAAATCACACTGTGTATCCAAGCATTAAAATAGTAAATGTAATCATTCGCAGTAACATCTGCTGTAAGTGGTAAACGGATATTTATCTTCCCTGTAGAGCAAGGAGAAGCACAGCAAGTTAATTAAAAATGCTCCATCAGCCATCGTCGTCTAATTACAACTTCTCCTGAACACAAGAACCTTGTCCACAAGTCTTCAGTATCCTGTGATGACCTTGAAGGGAGTCCTCCACACCACCACATTAAGCAGAAGAAAAGACAAGCTTATAAAGTCTAAAAAGGCGTGGGGAACATTTCTCCACGTGTTCATTCTTTCACCGTGTGGTTTGAATTTCTTTCTTAAGCTGTGACAGCAATACCTCATGTTTGCAAACCTTTAGAAAAGGTGCAGGGTCAGGATATTGTTTTCATCTTTCTTATCTACACTATAAAGAAAAGCACTCCTGGCCCAGACTAAACCCAGGCTTCACTCATGTCTTGCCAGAGCTAATTTACAAAAGCACAAGCAGAGCTTCTAAGTCACAATGATTTTTTTAAGTGAAAAAAAATTTAATATATAATAATCTTTCAAAAACTATCAAAGACATTTCCTGCAGGATCTCTACCGTAAAATATGTCACTGGTACCCTGTATTGTAGGTAAACTGGAGCAGGCTGCTTCACCTTCACAGGGAAGAAAAAGGTGAACTCTATTCCTCCAGGAAGAGTTTATTTTCCTACACAAGCTCTCACATATGTGACTGTGTTATCTGGACAACAAATTGTGGAGTTTGTAACTGTCCAAGGCTGAGATTGCTCTCTGTGAGTCACTGCAGCTTCCTGTAGCTCTACAGTATCTGCTGGATTAAAAAAATGCCTCTGGTTTGGCAGGTCGGTCCACTGGACATCCCAACAAAAGCCATTCACGAGCACTTGGCAGCCTCTGCCTGTGTTGAAAGGGATTGTATGGGCCGCTTCTCTTCCAAAACAATCCACGGCCTCTCAGACAGGGCGTCGATGTAGAGGTCAGACCGTATGTAATTTAAAGTCAATATGACAACCTCAGCTCTTGCACCTTTTAAGTCTATAACAAAAACCTCAAGGTAATAAAATTATTCTATAGGATGATTTTTCAGTAAAAGCCATTTGACCTTAAGTCTTGGGGCATCAATTTAACTCTTCTTCTTCAAAGAGTAATGGAATTTAGCCTTCCCTGACATGGCAAGACAGCACCATAATGATCCAGTTATGTGATCCAGCTTACATCACAAAACAATGAGACTGAGCTACTGCAAGGGCAAAGGCTCTTGAATCACTCTTCGCTGTAGCTACCTCTTCCAGGGTTGACTGAGTTTTGCTGCCACGGCACTTAGCCGTGTGTTTGATGGCATACGCTTTATGGGGAGCCGGGCCCCGGTGTTGTCGGGGTGATCTACTTTGCAGCCGCACTGCCGTGTCAGCAATCTGGAATTCATTACGACGTCTGTTATCTTCCTGCAGCGTGGGGGCTGTTCCTACACCCAGTACAAACCTGCCCAGCCCAGCGTGGTCTACCCAGAGTGGGAGAGATAATACTCATGTGTCAGCTATTCCACTGGGCTGAGACATGGTGACTTGGTGAGGAAGCACAATGAGAGGGCTGGATGCTGTGAATGAACCACTAACTACAGCCTACACCTTCAAATAGGACGGAAGACGAAACGTGTCCACAGCTGGGTGTTATATCGAGTCACACTGAAGTTCACATCAAACCACGAGCAGATAATGGAAAAGCTGAACGTATGAAGCTCCCTTCTGAAGGTGAAGCCCCTTGATTGCTCCCAAAAATGTAAGGTATAATTACAGACATCAATCCATTGAGTGATTTCTAAAATCTCATCCACAAAGCCCCAGATAACAGTTGTAACTTGTTGCACTCTGCGGAGGGAACAACAGCAATAAAGAGTGCATTTGGCTTGTTGTGGAAAGCACAATACAACACTGAGACAAGCACAGGGAATTTTAACAGTACAAGTACAATGAGAGCCCTAATGGTGCATTAATTCAATGCACAGCAGGGGGTCGGCCCACACCCCCACAAAAGCATGGCTACAGTGAGTCCTCTCGACGCCAAGTTGTCTGCAATTGGACAGTGGGCCTGGCTCATCCCTCTTAAAGCAGCTGGCTGGAAGAGGAGGAGGAGGGCTCCCTGATTCCTCCACAGCTAATCTTACTGCTCCAGGACCCTCTGCTGATACAGCGAGGAGGAGACACATTTATATTATATGCTTCATGAGGGGATTTACTGGCCCTGTTCTCTCACAGAAGAAGAAATAAAAGAGATCACTGACAAGGAGGAGACATATTGCCACAGGACAGCTGTGGCTCCAACACTAAGACAACAAAGTTTGATGTTGGGGAGGTGAGAGGGCTTTAGTAACTGAGATCTGGAAAAACACAAACTTATGACATTTTACCCCTTTTTCAGATAGAAAACACAATCTGAATGAGCAGAGGGAAAGTAATATCTGTGCAAATAAAGAGAAAGACAGTTCGTTTTGGACGCAATCCCATCCTAACTGATTCCACCCGGTTTGTTGGCTGCTTGTCTTTTATTGTGCTTTCAGAATGTGGACAAAGTACAGCCTATCCCCACACCCACATGAACTGAAAGTTCAGACGGTGCGCACACGACACAAACTTCAGGGTAACGAGACTTTGAATCAAAACACTGAGGAATAAATCTGCTCGGCAGCTGTAATAAACAGTAATTAATATTTATTGGGTCAGTCGTGCTTGCAAATAACGGAGCAGTTAATGAGCACGAGGAGAGGCAGACAAGTCACGTTTTTCTTCCTCCTCCCCATTTTTTTTTTGACATTTTTGTGCAAAAGAACAAAGGAAATAGTTTGACGAGGGGTCAAACTGCATCTTCAGCATTGCGTATATCACCATTCAAACAATACGCACACACTACTCCTTACAGAGCACAAATCTTTGTGCTTGCACAAAGAACAGGGGGGCCTTTAGAGGCAGAGTATGGAGACAATACACACAGGTTCTGCTGCTTCAACCAGCTCAGTCACTCCATCAGATAGAGCAGGGTTGTCAAACACATTGTAGTACAGGGGCTACATACAGCCTAATTACACCTTGAGTTGGCCGGGCCGTTAGAATCATGTCGTCATAACTTTTAAAATCAAATGTTAAAGCTTGACTTTGTTATGTAGTTTGTTACTGAGTATACATGATGAGCATGTCTATATTTTCACAAAACCAAACAATTACTCATGACAATGACTACAGTCTAAACATGAAGCTGATAACGTCTGGTGTAAAATACAGTGAAATGTGCCCCCCCCAAAAGTCTCCTATAGCTGTTGCATTATGGGTGTTTTTACAAACTCACCCTGACAGCATTGCTTTGAGGCTAATGCTAGTTTGGATTTTTGCAACAAGATAGCTGTCATGTCTGCTACACTTAAAAATGTTGTTTGAGGAAAAAAAAAAAATCAATGTTTTCTTTGAAATTTTGATAATTTCCTGGATCCATTTGGAACGTCTTGCGGGCCAGCTTTAGCGCAAGGACCTTATGTTTGACATCGCTGACATCGAGCCATGTCTACAAATGTTAATGGCAGCATACATTGTCAGCAGAGAGAAAAGCCCACTATTAAGACAGTATCTACATGTGAGCAGACCATGGAGTTTTGGTACAGACCAGTGTCAACGACCACATCGTGTACACAGTATTCTTGTGTGTGTGTGTGTGTGTGTGTGTATCAAACACAGGCTCATGTTTTTCAGGGTATGTGACGCCATCACAACATGTCAATAAGAAGTGAGCATAAAGCCATCCATGTGTTGTCAGTGTAAACACATGAGACAAGCATTGACATACCACCAAGGTGGGTCAGGAGTATTCCTACTGTAAAAGGAAAACATTTGGAGCATGTGGGTGGTTGCGAGCCAGCAAAGGGTCAATGTCACAAGAGTGAAAATCAGATGAATTATTAACTCTGGAAAGTTCAAGTCAAATCTGAATGGAACATTAACAGTCATCTGAGCGCACAGCTTTCTTCTTGGGAGTACAGTAAACACTTCACAGACTGTAGAAACCTCACATTCAAGTGGGATTTATGTGAGGAAAAACTTCAAATACACACAGCTCTAAGTTAGTACGTGTAACTTCCAGGAAAATGTAGGTCCGTTACATTTATTGGAAAGACACACCTGGTTTTAATCAGATAATTACACATACAAGTCCACTTATTCTTACAATGACATTCAGACCAAACTTTCTTTTTCATGTATATTGACAGTGTCTTACCTGGTGTAATCTCCCTTGGCCTCCTGAAAATAGAAAAAAAAAAAAGTTGATAAAGGAGTTATGAAAGCATACTAAAAACTTGAAGATACGATGCTACTTTTGCACAATGTGCACATATCGACAGGTTTAATTTGACAAATTTTTACCCATAACTAAAATCAAAGACAGTGTTTATTGCACAAACTAGTGATTTAGGGCAGTTTCCCGTGTAAATGGGTCAGTTATTAATGACATTAGCTCCGAGCATTGCACCGTCCACAGACAACTGTTTTCAAACGCTGCGGGACCCGACAGTCCTCATCGGCACAAAAAAAAAAACCCGCTGCGACAAAACTCTTTTCTTACCTGCAATGCGAATGCTGCTAACTTGAAAACATTTCCACTCTCCACTTCGATGGTTTCCTGGCGTAAAAAGAAAAGAAAAAATGAGGCGACTGTGCCAGTTGTTTCAAAGAACGCACGGTAAACACGAAGGGACACTAAAGTGCAGCCTGCCCGAAACACTTGACTTGAGAGGAGCCCTCCCCGTCCCGTACCTCGGTCCCACCGTTACCGACTGAACCACTGCACCAGAGACAACGCTGTGGTTGAAGCCGCAGGGAAACACGACTCAAAACCAAACTCTGTTCCTAATATATTAGCTTATATATATATATGTAATTCTAAAAAAGGAAGTAAAGATTCATGCAAAGAGGGATTTGCTAAGGATCGATTCTGGTATTACAGCCCCCCCTTTCTATTGAGGTGGTACAGTCCGAAAGCAGGTTCAACAGTCTCCGTCTCCCATGGTGACCGCTCCGCTCCCCGCGCGAACTGAACTGCAATGTTCGATCATACGCCGCCTTCAGGTGCTCCTCGTAAATACTAATGTCCTCTGCGAGAAACACACTTTTAGCATTTTACCGGCCAAATGTCCGTGTTCAGGAACATTTCCGACAGTTTCTTCCAAACCAATAAAGTTTAAACAATATGCACCTTAAGTCTTTTGATAAAATATATTTTGTATGAATAACACATCTCGAGGTAGGACAGTTGTACTAAATTCACAAGCAATCTATTCAATAAAAGTGAATGAGCAATTTGGAGAATTTTCTGTGTTAATATTGTAAAATATGTGAGATTTTGGTCAGTTTAATTATATTTACCAGATTTTATTTCACACATGTTGCAAAAAAAGCAAGTTTATTTACAATTTAAAATCCATCAACTGGTTTTTATGGGTGCTTTATAAAGTATGTTTTTATTCTGCTGCACCTTATAATGACAATAAGGTAATGATTTAACATGACTATTATGAAAAAGCATATGCTAAAATTGAATTACCTACATTCACAATATGTTTAAAGAAATCATTTTCTTTTCACGTTAAGCACATTTAACTAGTCATTAATGCACTTGTATAACTGATAGCTGAGACTAATTTCAGAATAAATTCTGAATTTAGTTTTTTGCAAAGATTCTAAACTATGTGCAACATTTTCACAAAGTGAAGGAAGATTTGAGTTTCAGGGGAACTGCTGTGACTTACAAACATATTTAGCAAGAAAATAACTTCTATTAGTTGGAATATAGTGTCTAAAATTAAAAACCATTTAATCATTGAAATAAGTGTTTCTACCATCTGATGGACTGATGACTTGAATAGAGTATAGGCGATATATGTGTGGGTAGCTCGTATAAGTCTATATGAAAGCAGACATTTGTGTATCAGATTCATTATGTGTCTCTTGGTCCCCATGTACTGCACTGTAAATTTGAATGTATCCGTTTAAAAAGTCATGATTCCAATGAATAACTTATTATCAGGGTCTGCAGAATCCCAATGATCCCTAAACAGAGATATTGAAAACATGCAAATCTGAAAACATTGGATTATATGACCATGGCCTCCCGATTCTACAACAAAAACAATGACTGATCAATAGTTTGATTAAGATCATCAGGCAGCTTTCATACACAAAAATCTATTTTTCATTTTTCTTGGCACTTACATTGAATACAAGAGATTTGGCGTTGAGGAAGAAAAGCTCCACTGTTGTGTTCTCTTTCAGAAAGGTGATCTTCTCAATGTAAAACCTGTACAGGGTTGAGTTTGGATCAGCAAGGCTCACTTGGCTTGAAAAAAAAAAAATTTATGTTGCACGTGTTTCAGCATCATACACACGTACGCACGCACGCACACACGCGCACACACAAACACTTAACAGAGTACATTTAATGTACTGTGGTAATGTTGTTTGACAGCATGTCAACAATATTTTAAACTGTGTTACATTGCTGCCACCTGCTGGTTACAGCTAAGCATGGATAATAAGAAAAAGGTGTCTGTTCCTCCAAGGTGTTATTTGTAAAACATTGGGATTAATAATATTCAGAACAGGCTGGTGATTCAACTAATTCTATCTTGAACACTCACCTCACCAAGAACCTGAGTTCAAGAGGCTCTGACGATTTGGAGAAGTCATGATCGAGGACTTTACGATCCAGCTGGAGCCAGTTATTCTGGCCACTGCGCAGAATAAAAAGAAACAAAATACATGTTTGCAATTCTGCTATCACATCGTGTTCCCCTTCTTCACTCAGTTTTCTTTGTGGGCAAACTTTCACCTTGTTAAAATGTTTCATAAGCACAGAAACACTCTTACGTGTCATCTATAAAGCACAATCCAAAATATTCCTTCTCCTTCAGGTTGAAGTGCGAGGCCACCAAATCCAGCAGCTCACGGGACAACAGCTTGGGCTGTGGGTGAACACAGGAGCTTTGAATTTCTTTAGTTAAGGCTGATGAGGTAATATGAAGTGAAAATCACAGAGATGTTCTACCTGGACCAGCAGCTCTAGCTTCCTGCCATCGAGGAGGTGGATCTGACACAGGCGGCCCTCGGTCATCTAAAGGAGGAGAGAAAAAATACACGCAATGTGAGACATGATGATTCCTGCCAGACAACAGGGCACATGGATACTACTGTTTCAGCCTTGGGACAAAATGCCTATCTCCTCTGCTCTTCTTTGAATGGTGACACACCTCAGTGTCATGTTTGTCTTTGTGCTGACAGAATGGGTAAGAAGAGCTACTGCAATTCAAAAGATCAAAGTCACAGCAGGATCACTTGAAAAGTCCAGCAGGAGATATTCTACCCATAAATCTGAGCACAGTGAATCATAAGCAGTGTTGTCTTTTCCACCCACACGCCCTTGCTCACAGAAAATCCCTGAAATGTCATCAAGACTCATTTTCCTCTCCAGTGAAGAACCAAAAC